>BQNB010199383.1:0-11065 GCA_026074375.1 Tanacetum coccineum
GTGTGTTGTACGATATCGGGCATAACTGACAGTATTAACATTCTTTTTTGACTGATATCTGACATAACTAGGAGTACTACGCAGCAGTATTAACATAAAGCTAACAATATTAACTTTATTTGTAGCAGTACAAAGTATTCACGCAGCAGTATTAACTTCCCTTTACTAATACACAATTGACAGTATTAACTTTGTATTCATGGCAACATTAATCTGACTTAGCAACATAAACTTTTCCATGATTTCTCATTGGCAGTATTAACTCATTGATGAGTAGTATTAACAATAAACTAGCAGTAGTAAGTTACCTTTGGCAGCATAAACATATACTGAGCAGTACTAACAATCTCAAAGTAGTAGTACTAATATGATACAAACAGCACTAATAACTCCTTCCTCTCATACTTTTTATGATACTTTTTAGCGTCAGTAAAGTACCAATATTTATGATCACCAGCAGTACTGTGTCTTGTGTCAGTAGTAACCACCAACGAGCAGTACAAAACATATAAGGATACCTTTTTTAAGTATCCAGACGACACCTTTTTAGCGACACTTTTTCAGTTGCTAAACTGTCACTAATCCTTGTCTTTGCATCTATCATCTTGATGTCGTGTGTTATGCATCCTTACTAGGGTTCATCATCAATCAAACGATCGACTCACCAAAGCTAGTAGAAACATTAATGATCACCATTCCTGTTTTTATTAAATTAGGATTTGTGAATACCCTAATTGCAACGAATTGAACCAAACACCAAAAACAGAGAACATGACCACTCTTCCTTCATAGATTCGACATCAATACACCTTGTAGATCCTAGATCGAGAGCCACGAGGCTCTGATACCAATTGTGGAAACCATACGATCGTTTAAGCTCAGTTTGTTTAGAACTTTATATCTAGGATAAACAATAACAATGATAACAATTATGCAGCGAAATATAATGAAGACAATTGTTATTGAACAAGGTTTTTCATTCATACGTTTCCATCAAGCCACAATTCTAGATGATCAATTCTAGAACGGTTACAATCTAACAGGGATCAAAAATCCTTGAGGCTACACCATATGCTAGCATCTACATCTTCCCGTGGGACGTGTAAACCCCCACACACACACGTTTTACACCTTTGGTGCACACACACACTTTTCTGGCACACCTAAAACTCTATCTAAGGATCTCTTTATATAGTAGAGTTCATCTAGATTTACAAGGGAAAATATAGAATGTATAATGAAAACTAATTTTTTATTCTTAATAAACTTCATCTTTATCTCAAGAATCATATCTTATTGGAATCTTTTATCTATTGGTAGAATAACCTTCACTAGCTTGTAGAATCCATAATGCTAAGATTTAGTCCTTATTTTCCATTCATTTATTTATTTGTCTCATCAAATCAATATTCCTAACAACCCCCCATGTTTGCAACTAACATTTATCATTTGGATCACTAACTGGGCTGCAATGCTATATGTAACCGCCATAAATAAAACCCGTCATGGTCAAACACAATCAAGTGATGCGAACCAACATATGGGTCAATTTCAACAACTAAAAAAATCAAACCCAGCATGGCTGCAAAACAGAACCAAGGTATTTCCCCCCCCCCCCCCCCCCCCCCCAATGCTACATGTAAGAATAACGACGAAATACAGAAACAGTTTGGCTCAGACAAGGGTAAAAAAGCGGCTTGCTGGAAGTGTACAAAGCCGCATCAAACAAACATGGTTGGCAAGCAGGGTGCCATGCTGCCCCGCCAAATATGAGCCCAACAACAACTTGGATTCCAACAACCTATTGTCATTACGTATTCACAAATGCATAAACGCAGTAAAACCAGCATCGCCAACAAAAGAACCCCAAGCCATTCAAACACAATTAAGTGATGCCCCGCCATAATGAAACCCACCATAGCTGCAAACACTATTTAAGAATCAGACCTGGCGTGGCTACAAACACAAACAAGTGATGGCCAACCAAAACACGGGTAATAATGAAACCCGCCATGGCTGCAAACACATGTTCCAAAAATCAAACCCATGTTTTAAAAAATCCCAAAACCAATACCGATCAAAATTGCATGCAGTTAAACATTCGGTTTCAATTAAGAAGAATATAACATAATGTATACAAAACCTCAAAAATCAAAGCCGTTCAAAACCGCATGCTACAAACCCCCAAAATAGCATCACCTTTAAAAAGCCCCAAATCAGATCCAATAAAAATTGCATGTTAAAAAAATATATTAACAAACCTTACCGACAATAGCCGATCATATAACATCCGGAAAAATGCAAAACACCAAAACCAATATAACCCCATCAAAATCAAACGACAACAGCCGATTGTATAACATCCGGAAAGATGCAAAACACAAAAACCAATATAACCCCATCAAAATCAAATGAGACCGAATGAAGTAAGAAAGAGATATGCATGAATAAAATGGTTGTAGGTGAAAGAAGATATGACCCAAGAAATAAAGTGGGTACGTCAAGTGAGAAACAGATCCGAATGAATGAAATGGTTAAGAAGATACGACTCAAGAAAGATAGTTGGTGCGTGAAGTGGAATGTATGTGAGCAATTAATGTTTCCCGGGAGTGATGAAGACAAAAATACCGCCCTTTTATAAAATCTAATATTTGAGAGAAAATATGTAAACATAAAATACAAGTATTAAGGGTAGATGACATATAGCTTAAAACGTGAGCTCTAGGTTTTAATCTTATCCCTAGATGTCGCTATTCAAAGCGTTAACCCATTTACTTATTAGTTGATATATTACTAAGAACAAGCCCGGGTCATGAGCGTAGGCTTATTAGGATTTTAGGTTTTCAAGCTTTGAAATCTATAAATTATTAGACGAATAAATGGTCCAAGCTCGATTGTGGGTTTATGGTTCATTAGGGTTAAATTTGATGTTGCTTATTAACAAAGCTATCTATTTATTATAAATAGATATGTTTTCTCTTATGTAATTCAAACAATCAATAAAATCTTTATTTGGTATTTTACATAAATATGAAATTCTATTATTCAACATAATATTTGAGCGGATGTGATCATAAGACTTAGATGGCTAAATTGAGCCGCTTAATACCATCCTATAAAACCTACATATCTCTCCAAAATAAGTGGACTCTAGAAATAAATTATCTTACCTTTTTTTCCCTTTTCTTGTTGTTTCTGTAAGTTTAGTTTTTCTATTTTATTTTCTTCCACATTCAATTTCTCGTTTAAGTTTCTATTGATGTTGATGTGTGATTTATGGAAGAAAAAAAAAGATACATTGGCTTATTCAGTATGACAGATAATTAAAAAGAATATCGTCAAAGATGTTTTATGTTATTAGCCGTGAAGCAGTATAACAATTATGTTTTCAAATACAAGTCCATCTTCGTGCAAACGATCAACGGAGAAGAGAAAAAGAAAGAAGAAGAGAAGAATAAGGCGATTTTCAAAACATTTCTATCAGTTTGTCCGTCCGGAACGACTCTCGTTCAAATACGAGGCAGATTGGTGTTTAAACGAAAAAAGTCGGCAAGCCATGATTGTGGGTCTGTGGTCCATTAGAGTTAGGTTTGATGTTGCTTATTAACAAAGTTATCTATTTATTATAAATAGATATGTTATCTCTTATGTAATTCAAACAATCAATAAAATCTCTATTTGGTATTTTACATAAATATGGAATTCTATTATTCAACATGATATCGGATGCGAATGTGACATAGACCCTAGATGGTAAATTGGAGCCGCCTTATACTATTCTGTAAAACTAATCTCTCTCCGAAAAAATAAGTAGACTCTAGAAATAAATTATCTTACCTTTTTTTCCCTTTTCTTGTTGTTTCTGTAAGTTTAGTTTTTCTATTTTATTTTCTTCCACATTCAATTTCTCGTTTAAGTTTCTATTGATGTTGATGTGTGATTTATGGAAGAAGAAGAAAAAAGACTACATTTAGGCTTCTTCAGTATGAAGATACTTAAAAAGAATATCGTCAACGATGTTTTATGTTATCGTTAGTGGAACTTTCAAGTTTGAAGAATTTCGTATTCGCCTGGTGGTGGACTTCGTTAACAACTAATTATGTTTCAGTTACTGTTTTTGCTTTAGTTGCATGTTTCCGTTTGTTGGTTGTTCGAAGATTAGTTCTCCGCTTATTGTTCGAATATCTTCATCAACATTTATTTATGACTTTTTTAATGTTTTTACCTATTCGTGAGACGTCTCTGATTTTCATGTCGCCATTTCATTCTATGACTTTATGATTTTTCTATAATATAACAACTAACTATTTACATCTGCGTGTAGTGATGGATAAAAAATTAGGATTATATAGAAAGTTAGAAAAAATTCTATTCGTAAAACTTTATGGTTTGACTTTTGAGTGTGTATTTGTGTAAGTTAAAGTCTTATTATTATCTTTACACTTATAACAGATAAAGCGTGGAAAAGCAAGTATCGTGGTGGGAAGACGTTATTTATCATTAAAGTTAGCCCTAAGCCTTTGGATTCGGTTGATATTTTATAACGCGTTTTCTAACATACACGCCAAACAATTTCTACTTATTAGTTTACGATAATACTTTCTCCGTCTCAAAATTATTGTCTCATGGCAAAAAACACACAGTTGAAAAAAAATGCATATATTAGTGCGTTTTTTTTCTTACTCTTTATAGAATAACCAATTTTACCCTTATTTAAATTTCTTTTCCCAGTTTCTAATAATAATTTCAAACAAAGTAATTTACAACTTGGATCAAATTTTCCTATCTATTTTTTCAGTTGTGGGACCATTTAATTGGGACATCCAAAAAAAAAAACGTGGAACATATAAAAATTAAGACGACATTGGAGTAAACAATTACAGAAGAGATTCGTGAGAGAAAAATTACAAATGGAGAAGTTTTAACCACGCATTTGAAAATAGGGAAGGATAATTTTAAAGAGAGATGCATCCATTTTTGTAAGTGCATCTCAAATGTGTGATTGTGGATTTGTGGTTTCTTCTAACCATTTTTATTTAAATTTTTCTTCTCATTTTGAATTTATCTCCATTATACATGTTAGCTACTAAACTCACATATTCACAGGGTTATGAGTTTTATCCCTTTCAGATCTGTACCTTTACTTTCAGAATGTCGACATGGCCACATGAAATTGTTCACGCTAAATGTAGTTCGAACTTAGACCTGACACATTTTAGTGATATAAATCTGTGTTTTAAGATTTGTGATATACTGATATATATATAATATAACGCGATATATTAGTAAGCTAAAGTTTGTGGGCTTTGGGTTCATTAGAGTTTTAGGTGAAGGAGAGCTGGAGAGGTAGTAATGTGTGGTGGTGGATGATTCGGGCTGGGCCGAACCCGAGGATGGAGTAATGGGCTTAGGAACCTAATAAGAAGTTGGGGCTTGTAGAGGTTGGGCTAAGGGAGGCGTAGTTACCTAAAACATGAGGATTAGACACACTCCGATACTATGTTACATAATAAAATTCTTCGTGAGTATTATGTTTTATTGATCAACTACCTAAAACATTAATAAACTATAAACCCACAAACCACACTTTAGCTTACTAATATATCCTCTAATATAAACATCATATAAATTTCATATTTCTGGATCTCTTTTTAACGATAAATAACAGAAAAATCAAAAATAAATAACTTAACCCGAAACCTAACTATTTGTTTGTTACTTCGTTTTGGACAAGAGGATTGTCCTGGATTATATTCTAGTGTTGTCTCATAATAAGAATGTAAGACCCACAATAAATAAATATAAATACACGTAAGAATTTTAACTAATACTGAAAATAACATTACAAGTGTACAAAAAATATATTAAACTTTACTGAAAATAACATTACAAGTGTACAAAAAATATATTAAACTTTACATTATTGCAAGTTGCAACAAATGATAGTTGACAATTTTATCGGGTTTTGTTGGCATATATATAATAATATATTACAAGGTTTGAGGCTAGCTAGTAGAATATGCCATTTTTCTTGCCAATGACTTTTTAAATCATCAATTTATCTTTTAATTTAAGTCCACACAAAGCCTTCCTTTCTTTTTTTCTTTCCCAAAACCTTTGGAATATGATATCTAGTTTTATACTTCTTCGTCTCATAATTATAGTATACCGATAAAAAACACGCAGTAGTTTAAGTAAAAAACTTTTTCTGATTAAGCTTTCTTTTCTCTTACTTTTTGCACAATGACAGTTTTACCCTTAACCAATTAATTTTTAACTTCTTTAAAGTTTGTAATAAATCAAGTGAGAGTGATATGGTAAACTTAATATAAATTTTCTATCTATTTTTTAAAGTGGACAATTAATTTGGGACAAACAAAAAAGGAAAACCTGGACTATAATTATAGAACGGAGAGAGTATGTATGATAATTGATCATCAAAAGTTCAAAACATGTAGTCCAATGTGTATGTAACTATATATGCCCATATTCCTAAGAGCATTGGGTACAGTCGTGTCATGGCTCAAGCCATAGCACCAAAACGTGCTGCCAACATCGAAAAGTAAAGTGTTATGGCACCAGAATTGCTATGGCACCACATTTAGGTGGCTCCCTCGTTGGCTCAAGCCATAGAATTTTTTTATTACACTTAATTAAACTTAAATAAAACTTCATTAAACTTCATTAAAACATTACATTCTTAAAAAAAAGCATAAAAACAATACAAAAAATACATAAACTAAATTAGTTATTCGGATTATATAAAGCACGGATTCGGGCTTTTTGTGCGTTGACAATAGCCGCGTCAATCGGATCCATCCCGTCCGTCGAGATTTGTAAGACTTTCAAGTCCTCGGCCACCCTTTTAGAATCGTTTAACGCGACTCGAGAGTTCACCTCGCGGTCAATACGCTCCATTTTTTCCTTCTGCTCTATCTCGAGTTGTTGTGTTTTTTTACATATTTCTTGAAACATATGGGTGTGACCCGGAATAGCGTAGAGTTTGAAGAACGTTGATTTAGCAAATTCCTATGCATTGCCAGGTGGACGAATGTAACGCGTCGTCTCCAAGAGCTCGGGTTCGGGTCGGTAACCGCTGCATGGTTTCGATCTTGCTTGTGTTGATTCGGATTGTTCATTGTGTTTGCCTTTCAAAAAGTTTCCAAGCATCTTGTGCTTAAATTCAGTTTTTTCTTGTGGCTCGATACAAGATTTCTTTTTTGACACGATGTCATCAACTTTTTCATTCGTTAATCCCCACGCATAGCCTTCGATTCATTCACACGACTTAATTTGCTACTCCCGATTCATAGAGTTCCCTTTCCCGTCAACATGTTCTGGGTACGAATCGTAAAGCCCTTTTTCGCGGCTTGATCATTGTATGCATCGCGAATTTTGTACCAAAACGCATCATTCTTTTGATCCGACCCAACTCTTCTTCTTCTTCTTCTTGAATTTCTTGAGATGCTTGTTGGTAACTACCGGATTGTTGTTGAGAAAGATTGGTATGCGACATTTGTTGTAGAAAGTTGAAATTGTTGTTGTGGAAGGCGCAATGGTGATCGGGATTTTAAAGGGTTAAAGTTGGGAATAAGTTGGGGTTCGGGTTGGGATTAGCCGAACAAGAGCCCCGGATTTGGTTTGAAGGGTCGTTGAGCATATTAGTTATCCAAGGAAAGTTGTGATTGTTGGGATTCATTTTGGAAGAAAAAAATATAAGAAATAGAGAAGATTGTGTTATAAATTATATTGGAGTGTGTAAACTATGGAGGAATAAAGAGGTATTTATAGGATTTTTAGGGGGTTAAAAATGGGTGTCTTAATGCTCCAAACGGCTAGAAAATTCAAAGATATCCCCCACATAACCCGTTACAACGGCTAGTAAAGTCAAAAAAACAAAATAAAGGAAATGGGCTATGGGTTGGCTTTGGTGACCACGGCGCGAGAAGCTACGGCGCCACCAGCGGTACGGTTGGGCGCCATTTTTTTTGGGTTGTTACGATGGCACGAGCCTATGGCTCAGCCGTACCCCTTCCTCTAAAACTGATAAACATAAAACGAAAGTGTTGTTATATATACCTTCTGGCAATCTATCCAGAAAAATACTATAAGATTATTTATAAAACTTTACAACAAATATTGGCTACCCGAAACTTGCTTATCAATTCTATAAAAATTAAAAAATAAAATAAAAATAAAAAAACCTCGCTTATCCACATACAATTTTTTTTGAAATTTATGTAATAGAGGGTTTTAGATGAGTTTAAAGGTATGTGGTGTATGAGTTTACACTCATCAAGTCACTGAACCACTATGACTTTAACAGTGGTATAGTGGAATTCATGTAGATGATGAAGTTCAGTTAGTTTATTATTTATTGAGTAACACTTTACTTATCAAGCTAATGAGTTCAATGCCATAATTTTCTTTGAATTGACACCGAATGATATCATTAGGGAGAGTCTCATCAGCCGGAGCATCTCTTTAAGTGAGTGAACTCCTCATAGAGCATACCGAGCAAGCTCATTAAATGAGCAAGCTTTGCTCATCAGTGGGTAAAACACCTTGGAACTAATTCACACTAACTTGTAACGGTTTTAATTTATTTAAGGGAAACATTAACTGTTGCTTAATGGCCATAATTAATTGGTTGTGTAACCACTATTGTTAGACTGAATGTAATGGTAAGGTCGACCTTCGGTCGGTCGTCCCATGTGGAAGCAACTAAGGTCGGTCCTCCCATTACCTCGACCGAACTAGACTAGTCCCCCCCAACCTTTGCAATTGTTTGGGTCGTGTAGAAGACCGAGTAAATGAAGCCGTTTCCTATAAAAAAATTATCCCTTTATTTTTTATAAAATCCAACATCTTCTTTCCTATTTTCACACACATATACACTTTTTATCAAAAACACACACTATAAACAATATGTCTCAAATTAAATTAATTTCAGAGTGTTTTATTTCGATGATAACGGATGAATGAAACAAGAAGTGAAAAGTTTACTCTCTCCGGTTTTACACTTAATAGACCTGCTTCTTTTCATTTCTCTCTTTTCTCTAATTTTTTTTTCTATTCTCTTTTTTTTTTATCTCTTTTTTTTTTTTTTTTTTTATATATCTTATTTATTATTCTTTTTTTTATTATTGTGTGATATGGTAGTTTTGAGTGAGTGGTTATTATTCTTTATTTTTATTTTTCTCTTTTTTTCTTTTTTTTTTTCTTTAGTTATTCAAAGCATCTACTCCTATAATCCAAAAATACAACAAGCGTGCTAGTATCGAGCATAGCTCGTTTTACGGTGCTCATGGACCATCTAATGCTGCCACGCTACTTTGCTAAAAAACCATTTTAAATTACAATACGCCTATTATTCGAAACGATTTCCCGAATGAGCCGATCGCTGTTCACCAATTTTCTCCATTCCACCTCCACCACCTAACCCCACCACCCACAATTGGTTCGGAGATTTTCTGCTAACTGCCCTTCCATTTCAAGAAGGGTGGTGATGTTGTTGAAAAGCTGGCATCTCAGCTTTAGGTGAAGTGACCAGTCTCAGCGAATCTCGCGCAACTAGCATACAGCTTTTGTTCCAGATTCTCTAGACACTGTATTCTACAAACTCGTGAAAAAACTCTCGTGATTTGTTTATTGATCTGACATTTCATGTAACGGGTTATAGAGTTTATATGCAGCGAGGAGTATTTGCGATAGGCCTAGCGCACACAACTAACGTCGAAAAACTCTAACGCACTTTCACGAAGAACAAACATTGTCTTTCTGGTATGATAAGCAGCATAGACTGTATATAAATGGTCGTTGGGCTCAATGTCCACAAGCATATCTGGCTCAATACAGTAGGAGGTGACACATCCTGGGTCAGAGCCCATTTTTTTTGTTAGAAGACGGTTGCCCTCACAAGATTTATGGATTTGGCAACACACTTCATTTGGTGGTTGCAGGTTCGAACAATAACGTTGACGTTTTTACGTAAACTACCCTGTTTTAAATGATCTTAAAAGTAGGAAAAGCACCAAGAAGATGTTCTCTCCATTCGTAACAGCTACAACGACGGATCTTAGTAAAATGGGGAAATTATCTTACTGACGGGATATATCCAGAACTGGTTGTGCTCAAGAATCTATTTTCGCAGCCAGTGGTCAAATGATGTGAAGCGGAAAAGATATAAGCATAGCGCATAGAAGCTAGCAAGAACAATATGAGGAAGCACGTAATCAGTATGTCGTACTAAAGAAAAAAATCGGCTATCGTAAGAACTCTCACGGTCTAGGAGTCTTAAAAGGATTACGCATTTGATGTACACTTGCATCATAATTACACCTAATATGAATTCGCAAACAAAAAAAGAAATTGCAAATCTCTCCCGACGATTATCCGGAGGAACAACATCGTACAATAGATGAATACCCAGTATAGAATCCACGCGAAGAATAGGCTACGAGTTATCTCAGACTGAAATCACACTAACGAGAAACTCATCTTAATCTTAAAGCCGATCTATGGACACATTTGGCATCGAACCAAATCACAAACTAATTACTCCCTACATTTTTTATCTTCCACATCTAATATTTTTTTTCCTTCTTTTTCTTTCGTGAATTTTTCCATTTCCTATTTTAGGTTTGTAATGTTTTAATTATTAATATGTAATGTTTTTTTTTAAATTTGTTCGGTCGCCTGTGCGATCACCACTACGGGTGTTTGGTCACTGTGTGGTCTAGGAGAGAGAAAGCTGACGTGGCGGTGTCATCTGCGGTCACCACTACGTTTAGCCTTATAGTGGACGAACATTATGAAGAAATTAATTGCCTGATTAATTCACATACTGTCATTTACTAATTAAAGTTGAGTACTGTGGTATATCCTATATCATAACACGGGGTCGATTCTTGGATCTGGCTAGTTTCTAGAGAGAGAAACACTAGAGAGATTATAGTTTAGAGAGAGAAAGTGTTTCTTTTGTAAAATGAAATAATGAACTAGCTTATCTCTTCCAAAGTTGGAAGAGACTATATATAGCACTTACAATATACCGGGTATTCGT
>BQNB010199384.1:0-11065 GCA_026074375.1 Tanacetum coccineum
TTACGACATCCCTTGCTTCTCGTTGCGAATGGCTCTTCGGTGGAACTGTAGAAGCGTTGGTCCCTTTCGGTCAAGTTGCTTGTACTTAGTGTTACCTACTGCAGGACCTCTGTCTCCGAAGAGAAAAAAAGAGGAGTAGGAACAAAAGGTTATCCTCTCTCGACCCAGTAGTTTTGCAACTACTACCGTGGTTGTTGCAACCCATCATCTCAAGCCCAACGGTTACGTCCCGCCAATTTGTGGCATAAGATGATATTAAAATTTTGTTAGCAAACGTAACTACATCTAAGACTACCCATATCAGTTACACCAAAAACACCCACACTCACCTTTCACCTTAGCGTCACCTCACCATTTACCTCCCCTCACTCCTTCACACTTTTCACTCATATTAGTCACACCACTCTCACCTTTCACTTAAATACTCACTTTATACAAATATAGCCCACAAAATACCCCACACACACTCATAAACCAAATAAATAATATTAAGTTGCACGAAACCCGAAAAGCATTCTGATCACCACTGTAAGTGCTTTTAAGCTTGTGGTGCATGAGGGTGAAGGCATGTAGAGGGTCACATATGAAATGGGATTTTGGTGAGCCACTCACGACATTGATGTAGGTAGCCTAATAATTGAGTGACATTACATGGTACTTAAAATTCCTCATTTTTCTCACATGCTTTTTAAATCAAGTTCTTCAATCAAGTATGCTTGGTCAATTGGTTTTACTTATTGATTAGTTCTTTAAATAAATATACTTTAGATATGTATTCACACCCGAAAATAATAATTTGGTAGGAGAAAACTAAAAACATTTATTAATTTCCTATCTCTAATATTTTGTATTGGGGACAACGAGGATGTATGCCCGCGCTTCGCTGCGGGGCGAGGGCTTTTGCAATTGTTTTAAGATCAATTCGTATGGACATTTCGCTTTCATACACGGTGCAACAAAACTTATGATCTTTGGTTTTTAAAGCTTTTACCGACAATAGACTCGGACACATCAACTGAAACTTTACTTTCATCTTCCTTGATATGTTATCGTGTAGGTTGTATTTATTGATTACCAAGTTTTAAATTTATATTTTGCGGACTTTACCTAAAACAACACTTTAACGGGCAGTGTACCTGGTCATATGGAGTTACATGGTAAGTAGGGCGTCGATCACAAAGAGCGAGAACTAATCTTTTATTTTATTAATATTTTAGTTAACTAAACTAAGCTAATCTAAACTATGTTAATTATATTCTATGTTAAACCTATACTAAACCTATGTTAATCCTAATTCCAACGGATAAATAGGGGTTTTCAGCCTGAGAGACTGGCACAGGTTTGTGGTGACTTAGATCTACTTAAGACACAATAACACATGCAAGCAAACAGACAAAAGATAGAAGCGCGGTCTAGCCAAATATAATAAAACTGTATTAACCATTAATAATCTAATTAGAACGTTGATTTGTTTATTTAGTGCAATGAATACTTATCTCGAGGCAGCATATCATTCTTAAGACTTAGGCGTTACTTCTCCCTAAGACCTAGACACGTAGAATTCAGTCACAAATAAACGCATCCGCATAAAGCATTCTATTTGCTGATTATAATCTGTCTTAGGGTTTAAAGCAATGGTGATCTTGTTAATCCCTAGCTCATGGAGACTTTACCCACTCACTGCTTAATGTCAATCTATATACTAGTAGTCCACTGGCTAAGTCTTTACCAATTGATTAAGAACGTACTCGTTAATCCCAAGGGTCACCTGCCGGTCCAACTAAGCTCACTAATCTAAAGGCGAAGATAGGTCATTATTTATGATCCTATTGGTCTAGATATATAAATCACTATATGGAGAGCTATCCCGACATCTAGCTAACTTGGTCTGTATCACTAGATCCAGTTGAATGATAGGTCGCATACAAAAGCACGTAAACAAGTATAAATTGATAAACATAAACAAGCAATCAACGATAAATTAAGCATTCGAGATAAACAAACCAAACATTCAAATCTTCATAATAATGGCGGTATTAGCCCTCATACGTCATAATCAATACAATAGTAATAATTCAGACAAGGTAAAATAACCGAGTTAAACGAATGATACTAAAAATCAAATGATTACTAGAGTATAGGAGATTACAAAGTGTTTCCTATGGAATTAGTAGCTTTGCTTGACCTCTTCTGCTCTTCTGAAAATCGACTTTTGTGGTTAAGGTACGAAAAAATATGATCAAGCACACTAAAAACCCTTTTTTAGGATTTCTATTTATAGGGTCTGGAATTTGGTCGATACGGTGTATTAAGATACATAGATACGACGTATCAGGGGTTTCTTAGAGTAGGGACCACGTTCGATATCTTTCAGAATATTTTATTACTTTAAATTGAATAAGGGGAAGCAATGAAGATTGTTTCATACATGAAGATTGTTTTGTAATATCAAATAGGGGAAGATTGTTGGGTTTATTGATTTGATGATTACAAAACTACATATGCTTAAATGAAGACGAATGAAACAACAAGGGATTAATATGACACTTTGGTATTCTACATATGGAAGAATTAAAAGCTGGAAGATTTCCATGAAGATAAGCATTGAAAAGTCAAAGAATATCAAAGATAAAGGAAGGTTTTAATTAGCTTCCTAATACAATTAATTAGCTTCCTTTGTAAGCCTTAATATCCCTCTATATAAAGGGTATTAGGTATGTAGGTTTAAGATATCCATCATAGTTAGATCTCTCCAATGAGAGTCTAGACACACCAAAGAAAGCGTGTGTATTATTAGTTAGCTTATTAGTTAGTTTATTAGATAGTTAGTGTAGCCTCAAGGATTGTGGATCCTTGTTATAGTTTGTAACCATTTATTCTGATCAAATTAATGGAGGCCTGAATGTTTAGTAGTAAAACCTTGTTTAACAACATTACTGTTCTTTATAATTTCCGCTGTGCTTATTAATGTTGTTTGTAAAACTAATCCAAGATGGCCAAAATGATCTTCACACTAGAGCTAAGGAGAAACAAGTCAAAAAGGTAAATTGGGTTTTTATAAGGCTTAAGGGTTGATCATTCTAACAATCTTTCACCAATAGTACCACACTAACAAGGCAGCTGAATCATACATACACGACCGTAACGACGGAATAAACATGTACAATTCGATCACATCCTCATTCGAGTTTAACTAAGGGTTAGGATGAAGAACGATATATGGTACGGATCTTCTAACTTTCACCAAAAGTAATAAACCAACAAGGTGGCTGAATCATGCATACATAGCCGTAACGACGAAATAGACATGCATGACTCGATCTCAACCTCGTTTAAGTAAAACCTAAGGTTAATTTCTTACAATATGATTCAAACATAACAGAATAAACAAGAAGAATTAAAACACAAGACATTCCTAAATACAAAAAAGTAAATATTGGGTTGCCTCCCAAAAAGCGCTTTTCTTTATTTATGAGTCTTGTAGCTAGACTCGAAGTCACACGTCCTTACGTGTCATAAAAGTGATCCAAGTCGATGATCTCCCTTGGACTCTCCCTTTCAGAAAGTTTTCTAGAGGTGGGGACTGACTGGAGGGTTTTGGTGAATTCTTCTCCATCTGGATCAATCAGCCTAATCTTGGCATGCCATGCCCCGTCTCTATTTTTAGGTGGTTTGTCCCAGTTGATCGGGTTTTCTATTAAATCTTCTGACTCCCACATGTTTCTCTTAAGGTTTATGGGTATAGCCCCTAAGAATTCCACCATTCTTCTAAATACTAGGACGTCCTTAAAGGGATTGATCTCAGCATCTCTAGCTATTTCCCATTCTCCGGGTAAATGACAGTCCATGAATTCCTTCTTAGCATAGTAAGGGGTTCGAGCACCCACACCATCTGAACTAGGTCGTGGTTTGTATGACTCCCTTTTTCCTAATGTGGTCCAATAGGGTGCTTCCTCTTCACCTAGTTTGATTCCTTTTACTCTGAATATTGACCTAGTGATCCTTTCTCCTACCGCTATTTTGGCTTTCCTACAATCTATAACTGCATTGGCGGTTGCTAGGAATCCTCTTCCTACTAGTAAAGGGGTTTCGGGGTCCTTCTTCATGTCGATTACGTAAAAGTCGTTTAAGAGTTTTAGTATTCCTATGTGGACTTCTACATCTCTAACAATTCCAACAGGGCAAGACTTGGTTCCATCTGCTAACCTGAAAACATGGTCAGTTTCCTCTAATAGTCATATGTTGAGCTTTTAAAGAGGTACACCCCCCCCCCCCCCCCCCCCCCCCCCCCTGGGTTCCCCCCCCCCCCCCCCCCCCCCCCCCCCCCACCCCCCCCCCCCCCCCCCCCCCCCCCCCCCCCCGGCTCACCACATACCCCACCGCCTATAACGAGATTATGTTCACGCAAGCCTCTAAATCAGCTAAGGTATCAAAAGGTTTGGAGTCCCCTAGTCTACAATGTAGTGTGAATAGTCCGTGGTCTTCCATCCTTTTAGGCATTTCTCCTTGGATAAATGTGAACCCATTTTCGCCTAGCTCTAAGCTCTTCATGTATTAGTATGAATGCATTTTCATTGGTGATGAGCTTTAGACACGCGCGAGAAACGCGTAGTTTGGAGATGATAAATCTTGACATCCATCTTCTAAAGTTTGCTCAGGTTCTTTAGTTTGTCGTGTTCTAAATTATGTGACCATTTACAGTTGGTCCTTTTGGGAATGGTTTATCTCTTTGGAACATGTTTTGACAGCATTAATCGAATTAGGAGGATGAGATGAGCACTGGGGATCTTCCATTGGGTAAGAACGAGCAGACAAAACTGGAGAGGTAGAATTAAAATTCAGTTTTGGGTTTTTGACCGTGTCGCTTGGGAGTGTTCCCGTTATTCGATCAGTGATGGCCTTCAAGGCTGTGTCAATTTTGTTGGTCATCTTGCTTTCTTGTTTTTTGAAATCGGCTTCAAACTTGGACACTCTAGCGTCTTGAGATACCATAAAGTTGGACACCAATCCTTCAAGATTTGATTGATTATTAAAACTTTGAGGATTGTTGTTGAAGGAGCGGTTCGAGATCAAACCGTTTGACTGAACCGGTTAGGTGGGTTTGAAAAATTATTTTAAGAATTTTAGGGTTGTCTCCACTTAAGGTTTGGGTAACTTTTTCATGACGGATTGTAGGTGTCACCAAGATTGTTTTGCTCGGGTTTGAAAGTGTACTACTTGCCTCCCGCTTCATCGGTACGCGAAGACGGATACTCAATAAAAGCTTGCTCGGGATTTTTAATGCAATACTAAGTGTCGTGAGGACAACTGCAGATCTCACATGAGGTAGTAAGTTTGTTTACTTGAGTAGGTCGTGTCGGAGCAAGATGAGCTTCCATCAAGCATTGAACTTGATTTTCGAGCTCGATTAAACGGCGATCGAACGTACTCGGGACAACTTGAGGCAAAGCGATTGCCTTGACTGGCTTAGCGAAATCCCTTGGGTCGTTCTAACTTTCATTGTCATAGAGGGTGAGGTCCTCTAATAATGCCCAGGATTCTTCAGCGTTGAGGTCACGAAGCTTGCCATCGGTCGATTGGTCAATGGTTCGTCTTGTGACGGGATTGACATGGTTATAAAAAATTTGGACTTGAATCCAAAGGTCTATGCCATGATTAGGGACTTTTTGGAGTAAGTCCTTGAAACGAGTCAATGCTTCAGATAAAAATTCTCCATGATGTTGTTGGAACATCAGGATCTCATTGCGAAGTTTTGCGGTCCTTCCCGGTGGAAAGAATTGAGCAAGGAATCGGGTAGTAAGATCCTCCCATGTGGTGATGGATCCTGCTGGAAGGCGTTCAAGCCAATTGCTAGCTTGATCGCGAAGGGAAAATTGAAATAAATGCAGGCGCGTTCTTTCCCTATTGTCACCGTCAAGGTCAAGTGAGTCCACAAGTTTAAGGAAATCCTTGAGGTGTTGATTTGGATCCTCGGACCGAAGTCCGTGGAATGAGCATCCGTTTTGCACCAACCGGATGGTGTCGGATCGAAGAGGTACCACGTTGTTCCCTACGGGGAGCTCAATGGTATTCCTATAGCCCTCGTGGCTTGGTTTGGAGTAGTCTCCTAAAGTACGGATAGGATTCTTGTCTCCCATGGTGGTTGACGAGAATGGGTTACGAAACAGATAGCACAAAGAAAAGATAGACTACAAGAAAGCTAATATGCGGAATTAAATTCTCACTTAAAAGGATTCAAGCAAGTAGAACTAAGCTAAACTATGATCAAAACCTAACTATTCCCCAGGCGGCGGCGCCAAAAACTTGATGCGGTCGTCGTAGGACTTCTACACGAAGTTTTACAACTCCCTAGGCAGAGCACCTAATCGTTGTAGTAGTAGTATAGGCAAGACTCAGGGGGTTGTTATCGTTTACTCGGGGAATAGGTTGGGAAGGCTTTATCACGGTCTAACATAATTCTAAGAGTTGAGAGAAGATTATTTTTGTGTTTTTATATTTTAAGAAAAGCAAGTAAATCATATATTTGAGAAGGGGTTTGGTTTTAGCTATTTAAACTAAATAATAATCTAAACTAATGGTAATAACAATAAGATAAAAGACTGTGTTTATTTAATCATGTATTACACCCTAGATTGCTTCTCCTAGTGTTGTTGCCTTGTCACACTTGTGATGATCTATGTAATTATTTCCTAAGTCATGAACGAATTACACGAATCCGCCGTCTATTTAATATTCCGTTAGATCAATGCACCTATAAGGTAGTATGGAGACTATTACAAGGCCCCTAAGAGTATATTAAATACATGTGAAATATATTAAGATTGGATCAACCATATTAAGGGGTAAGGTAGTATGAAGACTGTTACCCGATGATGTCCTTTTTACACAATCATGTTTTCCTAGACATATCAACAACGATACAGACAAAAGCTGGTTTTCTAAGACCTAACATGCACATCCATCACAAGAAGAAACATCACTAAGATCTACATTCTAGGTTTCATACAATCATAAATAAACACAACAGGAGTTTTAGCCAAGCATGTTAAAGATAAAGCAAGAACAATAAATAATCAAGACATATTGAATGATTAAGTAAACCTTACATGATTAAAACATGAGTTGGAGAAAGTACAATAGGGTTTTTAAGCCCTAAAATCGTCCCTAACAGCTGCTAAACGAACTAGGGTTCATACCCTCTTTTTATTCTAAAGTTACATAGTCGGCACAGTCTGATGCATCGCGTGATTTATGACGCGTCATCTATATAGCTCCGATGACCAAGCTTTATGCTTGCGACTCCGTCTCTAGCCACTATATGCATAATTATTCAAGAGATTTGGTGTAGGTCCGTAATCTTGTCTGTTTCTTCTCCAAATGAGCCCAAGTCACGTGTATTTCCTCCAAAAGCCATCCAAGTGCTAAAAACCTAAAAACAAACAATTAAGCACATAATCTGGGCATATTTGCATGATTTAGGGGGTTAAATGACCCTGAAATAGTGTATAAAATGACTCCTCATCATGATTCGACTATGGTGAAGTGAAATATTGGTTCCTACAAAAAGAATTGAGGATGATTGGTACTATTGGCTCCTCTTCTGAGTAGAAGCGTATAACTATGATAGCCTATAAATCATACTATCTTCACGATCACGCCAATCATTATAATTACTTATCAATAACTGGAAGACTGTTTCAACAATACGTTGTTACCGCTTTTTGTGCGATTGAACATAATCAAATAGACTTTATTCGTGAGCATCAAAACGATATCAGGAATGAATATCTCTCAGGCATCTATGATGCTATTAATCGGGGAGACAACGATGGTTCTGATTATGGTGCAAGACTTATACTACCACAATCTTTCATGGGTGGGCCACGGTACATGTATAGCTATTATCTTGATGCTCTTGCCATTTGTCGTGTACACAAGAATCCTTCATTTTTTATAACATTTACATGTAATGTTAAGTGGCCAGAAATTACTGAATATATGGCTCAGTTTCCGCAACTCACTACAACGAACAGAGCAGATGTAGTAGACAGAGTCTTCG
The DNA here is from genome assembly GCA_026074375.1 of Tanacetum coccineum. Taxonomy (NCBI): domain Eukaryota; kingdom Viridiplantae; phylum Streptophyta; class Magnoliopsida; order Asterales; family Asteraceae; genus Tanacetum; species Tanacetum coccineum. The sequence continues at coordinate 8,060 of BQNB010199384.1, forward strand.
AAATGAAAATTCACCAGTTCATAAACTACTTGCGTGACGTGCAATCATTTGGAAAAATTTTTGCAAGGTACTTCTTCTTAAATTTCAAGAACTAACACCATCTTAGTTCGTTAAGTTTCTGTAGATTAACCATTTTTACATATTGATACTTATTTAATTTATTCTCTTTTTCTGTCGTAGTGCTTTACACTGTTGAATTTCAAAAGAGAGGCCTTCCTCATTGTCACACACTCCTATGGATAGATGAGTCAGTACAAACTCCCTTCGGAAGATGTCGATCCAGAATGCTATTGAATTGTTGGCCATGCGGATTAGCATATCCATCTGCTTCATGTATGCAGAACAATACTCGATGTAAGAAAGACTTCCAAAAGAGTACACAACCAGACATTTATTAACAATAGTGGCTTCGTACACTACAAAGGGTGGGATACAGGGGTCACACATCGAGACAAAATGTTGGAATTTGACAAATGTTGCGTTTGTCACATATCGAAACAGGAAGCTATTAATGACATTTTATGCGCACATTAACGTTGAGTATTATGAAGGACAATGCTTATAAAATATTTTTTCAAATATATTTCAGAAGGGACGGACCATGCAGTTGCCCGTATATCCAGAAACAGTGCAGACGCAGCGAGTACGAGTGCGTAGCGTCCAACTGTTGCCACAAATAGTGATGGATGAGATATTAGAAACTATATGGACATTTGTTATATAAGCCAAATGAGCCTGTTCGGAGAATTTCTTAAATTTGAGAATATCATTATAGAAACCTGCTGTAAAATATTGTTGTAAATTATAGTACATGCAGCATTGTGTCTTTAAGGAGAGGGACAATCTTGAATCGGTATGTTGTTTTATCTCATAACAAAATAACTACTCTACACAGAGTGGCTTATCTTAATAATTAAACACAATATGATGGAAGACATCTTTACCCCCCCCCCCCCCCCCTACTTATCTATATTCCCATTTGAGTTTGTTTGGTATGCGGATAGTAAATATTGGCGTCGTCGTCGTAGAAGGAATAAGTCATCAATCAGTAGGTTAACGTACGTTCATCTGTAGCTGGGGACTATATTTTATCAGAGAATGTTACTTTGTCATCAAAAAGGTTGTACAAACTTTCCTGATATACGTATTGTTAACGACATCATATATCCCACATGTCGAGCCACGTGTGAGGCCCTAGGCCTATTAGAACATGATCAAGAATGGGAAACCATGTTGCAAGAACCTGCACTCACCGCGAAACCAGTAAAATTATGAACCCTGCTTGCACATATCATCACTTTTTGCCAAGTGTTAGACCCGGTAAGGCTTTGGAAACGTACCTGGAAAAGTATGTCGGAAGATATACCATACACCTCTTCTATATCGCTTAACATTCCAGACTTACACGTAGACGATTCAGAACTCGAAGACTATGTGTTGTACGAGCACGGAAATCAAATTTGGAGAATCAGTTTCTATTACTATATCAGAAGGTCAATACGCCGTATTAATCTGTTGAATGGATATGTTGTATTGGATAAGAAATTTATATATGTCGTATCCAATGGAAGTGGATACGCCGTATTAGGTTATCGACCAGAATAGTGTATGGAAAACAATTAAACACACAAATAATTAAACTAACAAATATACAAGCAAATACACAAATATACAAAATTTTACACAAATCTAAATTACACTAATTCTAAGGGTTAGATCTAATCTAATGCTAATAACCAAAATATCAAATAAAAATCAAGATTAAAATTTCACTCCCCGGCAATGGCGCCAAAAACTTGATGTGCTGTCGTGTAGGTTGTATTTATTGATTACCAAGTTTTAAATTTATATTTTGCTGACTTTACCTAAAACAACACTTTAACGGGCAGTGTACCCGGTCAGATGGGGTTTCGTGGTAAGTAGGGTGTCGATCACTAAGAGCGATAACTAATATTTTATTTTATTAATATTTTGGTTAACTAAACTAAGCTAATCTAAACTATGTTAATTCTATTCTATGTTAAACCTATGCTAAACCTATGTTAATCCTAATTCTAATGGATATACAGCCTGAGAGACTGGCACGGGTTTGTGGTGACTGAGATATACTTAAGACATAATAACACACGCAAGCAAATAGACAAAAGATAGAAGAGCGGTCTAGCCAAATATAAGAAAACTGTATTAACCATTATTAATCCAATTAGAACGTTGGTTTGTTTATTTAGTATAATGAATACTTATCTCGAGGCGGCATATCATTCTTAAGACTTAGGCGTTACTTCTTCCTAAGACCTAGACACGTAGAATTCGGTCATAATTAAACGCATCCGCATAAAGCATCCTATTTGCTGATTATAATCTATCTTAGTGTTTAAAGCAACGGTGATCTTGTTAATCCCTAGCTCATGGAGACTTCACCCACTTACTACTTAATAACAATTTATATACTAGTGGTCCACTGGCCAAGTCTTTACTAATTGATTAAGAACGTACTCGTTGATCCCAAAGGTCACCTGCCAGTCCAACTAAGCTCATTAATCTAAAGGTGAAGATAGGTTATTATTTATGATCCTATTGGTCTAGATATACAAATCACTATATGGAGAGCCATCCCGACATCTAGCTAACTTGGTCCATATCACTAGATCTAGTTGAATGATAGGTCGCATACAAAAGCACGTAAACAAGTATAAATTGATAAACAAAAACAAGCAATCAACGATAAATTAAGCATTCAATATAAACAAACCAAACATCCAAATCTTCATAATAATGGCTAATACCCAAGGGTATTAGCACTCAAACGTCATAATCAATACAAAAGTAATAATCCAACCAAAGTAAACTAACCGAGTTAAACGAATGATACCAAAAATCGAACGATTACTAGTATAAGAGATTACAAAGTGTTTCCTATAGAATGACTAGCTTTGCTTGACTTCTTCTTCTCTTTTGGTCTTCTGAAAATTGACTTTTATAGTTAAGGTATCGAAAATATGATCA
>BQNB010199385.1:0-11065 GCA_026074375.1 Tanacetum coccineum
GCTAGTATCATCCCTCTTATTCCGGATTGAATGGTCATAGTCATTGCTCGTACACGTCTAAGTTTCACTCATTCATTCCTACTTAGTGCATCTGCCACCATGTTCGCCTTACCCGAGTGGTAGCGAATCTCGCACTCATAATCACTAAATAACTTAATCCACCTCCTTTGACGCATATTCAACTCCTTCTGGTCGAATATGTGTTGAAGGATCTTATGATCCGTATAGATAACACTCTTCGTACCATACAAATAATGCCTCTAAAATTTAAGGGCAAACACAACAGCTCCCAATTCTAGATCATGCGTTGTATAATTCTTCTCATGAATCTTTAGTTGTCTCGATTCATAGGCGATTACCTTGCCTCTTTGCATAAGCACACAACCTAGTCCTTGACTTGATGCATCGTAGTAAACTACAAAATCTTCAATCTCGTTTGGTAACGACAAAATTGGAGCATCACACAATTTATTCTTCAAGGTCTGAAATGCTTCTTCCTCTTTTTCGTCCCACTCATACTTTTGGTTTTTTTGAGTTAGCGAGGTAAGGGGTTTAGCAATCTTGGAGAAATTCTTGATGAAATGCCAATAATATCTAGCTAATCCCAAAAACAATCGAACTTCCGACGGCGTCATAGGAGCTTTCCAATTCTCTACCGCCTTAATCTTACTTGGGTCCACGTGAATACCATTTTGGTTGACCACGTGACCAAGGAATTGAACTTCTTGTAACCAAAACTCACACTTGGAAAACTTAGCATACAACTCTTCCTTCTTCAGCAATTCCAACACAAGTATCAAATGAACCTCATGTTCATCCTTAGTCTTTGAGTATACTAGAATGTCATCAATGAAAACGATGACAAACTTATCTAGGTATGGTTTGCATACTCGGTTCATCAAATCCATAAAGATTGCGGGTGCATTAGTTAATCCAAAAGGCATAACCGTAAACTCAAAATGTCCGTACCTCGTACGAAACGCAGTCTTTGGAATATCATCCTCATGTACTTCGGAGCTGATGATAACCCGACCAAAGGTCTATCTTTGAGAAGTAGCGCGCTCCTTGTAGCCAATCAAATAGGTCATCAATTCTCGGGAGAGGATAACGATTCTTTATAGTCAACTTGTTCAGCTCCCTATAATCAATACACATGCGTAGTGCACCATCCTTCTTCTTAACAAACAATACAGGTGCTCCCCACGGACAATGACTGGGTCATATGAAACCCTTATCTTGTAACTCTTGAAGTTGCGCAGACAATTCTTGCATCTCTGAGGGTGCTAGATGATATGGAGACTTCGCAACCGGTGTCGCTCCCAGAACTAAGTCTATGCGGAACTCAACTTGTCGTTGCGGCAGAAATCCTGACAAATCCTCCGAAAACACCTCAACGAAATCTCGTACAACGGAAATATCACTCAATTTTGGTTCGTCTACCTTCACGTTACTTAAGGCTTTGGCGATTCCTGAGGTACGTTCTCCTTGGACATAAAGTATCTCACCACTTTCCAATGGTATCCTAACCACCTTCTCGTGGCACACTATCTCAGCCTTATGCTCAGACAGCCAATCCATTCCCACAATCACATCAAAACTCCCATGACCTAATGAATAAGAAATCTATAAGAAGTAAGGAAGTTCCTAGATCAGTATACAATTACGAACAAACCCTATCAACTTCTACCTTCTTACCATCTGCTACTTCAATCAAATACCCAGGGTTTACAAAACTAGATTTCACATTTAGCAACGACACAAAACTAGTAGAAATGAAACTAAAATTGGCTCCAGAATCAAAAAGTACAGTAGCATAATGATGGTTCAAAGAAAAAGTACCCGTCACAATGTTAGGATCTTGGAGAGCGCCAACTGCATTCACATTGAAAGCCCTCCCTTTAACTTGATTCCCGTTATTCCTTGAGTTTCGATTTCCTTCAATAGTCAATCAGTTCCCCATTTGACCAGGTGCTAGATTTAGCTTCGGACAAGTATTTTGATAATGTTCACGACTTCCACACTCATAACATGTTCTTGGTTTATATGAACCCCTAACAGCATTTATCGGCGCCACCTGCTTAATTGGTGAATGACAATTCCTTACAATGTGACCCAGCTTCTGACAATTGAAGCATACTAGACAAGGTCTATCTTTAGAATGATGAGCCAAACACTTAGCACACCTCAAAAGAGACCCAACATACTCATTCCTATGAGTAGTTGCTACCACAAACCGTTGCTTACCATCCCCCACTTATCATCATTATATTCTGCCACAACCTTGCTATGTCTTGAACTCTTCCACTCCCTTTCTTTTCTCATACCCTTTTCATTGTACCACTACAAACTACCTCATTAGTAAGTATCCCAGCTCTAAGAATGCACTCTAATTGTGGTTGTTGGGTTGCTCGAGTCATATCCTGATCCAATACTAACCCAGCTATTACCTCTTGATGCGTGATGACACAGGAGAACAGATGCAGAAAACCCCACTTAACTAATTGCAGAAACCGATCCTTATATTCCGGTCATGATTGGTTCCCGCCATCTTATGGTTCCAAAACTCAGATTCCAACTTCTCCATTTCATTACTAGGACAGAACTCCTCTACCATTAATGCCTTAAAATCAGTCCATGACATACCTATTGTGGCTTCGCGACCTTTTGCTTGAACTTGAGTATTCCACCAAGTCAAAGCCTTGTTCACAAATGAGCTAGCAACATACTGCACCCTTTGGTTCTTAGCACACCCACTATTGTCAATTACATTTTCCATCTTCTCTATCTATTGGGTAAGTGCTATCGCACCTCCCTTCCCATCATACTCTTTGGGATTGCATGCCATGAACCATTTGTAGGTACAAACATTTTTCCCACCATTTCCACTATTAGCATTGTTCACGTTGTTAGTCACTTGGGTAACAATTTGTGGAAGAATGGTTTGCAATTGTTGCGCGATGATAGCAGCAATGTCAGGGTTCTCATCGTTGTTGTTGTTGGGACCGCTTTGACGTGATGGAGCCATTTCTATATGAGATAAAATTATATACATTAGACGACATTATAAGGATCATGGTCTTATTATACTCTTTCATGACCATATACATACGTACAACACATCAACATTAATCCATGTAATCATATTTGCAAGTCCACATGTGTTGTGGCACATGTATAATTATGTTGGCCACCATAATTATAGATGTCCCCTTTCACAGTTGTACTCCCTCCTATGACAACAATTCATGAAATAAACACACCACATAGCACCTTAAAAAAATATGAAAACAAAAAATAACACAAAGGAATAATCCTAATGATCATTTTTATTAATAAATACTCAGAATCCAAAAGTTGAAAATAACATTCCTAGCATGGCTTCAAACGTCGAAAGGAAAAAGAAAACAAGCTAAAACATATCAATCACTTAGAACAATACGGACAGTTGTGAGACGCAGGGTCAGGATCAGCTTTAGTTGTTTTCTTCTACATAGGCTTACTACTTGCGGTGGACTCAAGATCCGAGTCTACCCCTTTATCTAATACTTCATGCTCTAGAGGCTCTTCCTCATCCTTAATCAACCAACCGTTCATGTTGCCTTCCCGTTGGGGAAGTCAATACGGAGCAAATTCATTCATTTAGAGTTCTGGATGATCAACAAATCCATACTTATTTAAAGCTCTTGGTTGTTCAGTTGGTTTTTCCTCTCCAGATGAGTGGTACTCATGGAATTCAGAGATTTCTCCATCTTTTGAAATCATCGTCCTCTTGCTTTCTATGATCCATTCTCCTCCTACTTGTTATTGGTCAACTTCTCTTCAATACGGCGCAGATACAATCCTTTTGGTATTCGAACTCTACGGTTTTTATGATTCATCCTAAGTTTTGACTTTGGATCGGTAAAACGCTTGCGTCTAGTTGCGAAGGCGATTCCCCAATGAAACTTAGCACGAGACGTACGAGCTGGAGGAGACATGACTAAAATAGCACAAAGAAGGGTATATACTATTAAAATCCTCATAATGAAAAGTATATGCATATTATATATCATATTATATATCAGTAATGCAAAAATAGGAAAAATTAAAGCTTTTAAGTAACGAAAAAATATAGTAGATACGTACATATACACTTAAGCCCTAAGATGAAAATATATGAGGGACTCTTAGGTTATAGTCTAGGCCAAACCACCTACTTCTCTATAACCAAAGGCTCTTATACCAATCTGTCACACCCCGCCAAGGCGGAAACACGAGGCGTAACATCATAGATATCATCACAACACAATGGTGTCAAAAATAGAGAATCACTACATGCATAACTAAATAAAAAAGACACGATGTGTCATGATAATACTAAAAACAAAAGAACAGAATCTTGTATTAATGAAAAAGGGTCTCATCAATACAAAGACAATGTCTCATAATAAAAAAAACATTCAAGAATTCATGCAAACAACATACGAAGCAAAAACAAATGGAAACTTCCAATGCAGCCTAAGTCTCTCTAGCCACTTTTATTAACTTCAGTATCTTCATAACGCTCACCTAAAAATGATGCTTAAACGTCAACACAATGTTTGGTGAGAGTCATAGGTTTTACGACACCAATACAAGATTTAAATAAATTACTATTATTATAAAAACAAAAATAAAGCAGGACAAATAAGCTGGCTATCATACATGCTAGCATTCTTGAAACTAAGTATCACAATTAAGATGGAACGTGTCCCCCTATCTAATGCAACAAACATAGTCATGGAGAGGAATGATGTCCCTAATTCCAGACTCTTGGTACCATATCTATACAATATCATAAGGATTTGATCACCTCCAAGGATCTTACCCACAAAGTAGGCGAAGAACTTTGCAACAACATACACATGCAGCACATAACATATAATAGCAACTTAAATCCATGAGTAACTTGAAACACATAATCACAGTAATCAAAACATACTTTGCATAATTTCCATCCCAAGAAAACATAGTAAAAATGGGACTATGAAACTCACCTGAATACTCAAACGCAGCTTCCAAATCTCTACACGCAACTATACAAATAAATAAACACGGTTACACGCGACCAAGCTAAAAGCTCTAGTCCATGTAACATACATATGATGGATGTTTAAGGGTTTAGTTAAGCATCATAGGTGACCCCGACACCATGCCCAACCTTAACCATCTTACTAACACTTTACACTAACTACTTATAATTAACTCAGAATTGCAGAATTTTAGTGTCTCTTTATGTACCCAAAACCCTTACTTAATGACCTTCATAAATTATACCAAAATCACCCATGTTCATTTATGAGTATATTAACTACCTTGTGATTCCTAAGTATTACTTACATGAGTAACTACCTCAATTAAAATCAAACTTCCAAACTGTCCTAATTCGGATCTGATTGCACACCAAAATATATCACTCTAACTACCATACTTAGACATGCTTTCAGAGGCTAATTTTTACGGGAGTATCCATAGACATATGGAAATTAACTATTGTAGAAGGGCTAATTTTAATTCCAATTTTAAGTATAGGTTTTACCCTCACAAACATGACCTAAATCTGACCCGTATTTACTGGTTTGACAACTTTTAGTGTAACCAACATTTGAATGACTTCGTGACCTTAAAAACTTTCGAGGCCAGATTTTCTGGAAAGTAGACTCTTTTGGCTTATTCCTAGGCTCAAGAAACATATCAAAACACATTTTTATTATCTAGATATCAGTCGTTGAACACGACCTAAAATTCTGCTCAACCCTAAATCAAGGTACGCAAAATCTACCCTAACCAACAGCATAATCATGACCCAAATCAAGCCTCTAATCATTTTTATCATCATTAAATATATTAAATATTCCTAAATTTTTATGAAATCCTAATTTTAACCATCACTTTTGTTACATGAATAAAAAGAAAGTTTAAATCAATTAAAGATTTTATAAACATACCTTGATCCTTAATTCTTGAAATCCTTAAACCCACCGAAATTGATCATGAATAAAAAAAAACTCCTTTCTTTTTCTCTGCTCATGAGTTCGCTCGGTTATTAAAAAATAAGGGATATATTGGGTTTTGAGTATTTTATACGTAAGAGAAAAGATCTAGATAATTACCAATTAGAATCCTAATTATACTTAAATTAGTTTTTTTTATTTTTTTTCCTTTTTGACCGGCCAAACAAATCAATCTTTTATTTATTTATTTTATTTATTTACACATAAACCCTTTTATTTTGTTATTTTTATAAAAAATTTATTTATTTAGACATCCTTCTAAATAAATCTAATTTTAAATACCTAAAAGTAAATTCACTTCATAATTTATTTTTTTCTAACTCGATAACACTAAAATCTACTAACTAAATTTCTATTCTCGTGATTTCCTATTAGCAACTTACGTATACATATACATATAATTACGAACACACAAAGAATTTTACCTTCATTTTCATTGTCACTAAAGTGTGAATATAATGAAATATCCATAACAACCATAATTTCAATCACCATGAGACGATCATGCTCATTAGATTTGTAACCAACCCACATAAGATCACATACACACATAATTATTGTAACACATACTGAAACTCAAGTCAATACTAACAGTTGACTAACCTACTGAAAACACAGTTGTCACACTTGGAGACTTAATAGCTAAAGGTACAACATCAATTGCAACTTCTTCTTCATCTGGAATGACTTCCATTAGACTTTGAAGCTCTGACGTGTCTTTATCCTCATGCACCTTTGAACTACCTTCCACTAAGTCTGTTTTGAAGTCAACAAATGTATTCATCCTCTTGAAAGCTCTGTCAAACATCTTCTGAATAGAATCAAAAGATTTGTTCTTCAAGACTTTGAGCTTCTTTCCTTCCATATTCTTCAGGTAAGTACACATGATTTTTCTTTGTTGCGCTTGGGTTGGTGGTTTGTTTCTTTTCTCTTTTGCTCTCTTATCTGCAAAATGCTTTTTTCTTTTCTCGAAGAGTTGTTAAAATAATGTAGCCTTTTCTACATTAGAAAACTCTTCTTGCTCCTCTGCTTGCAGTCTTTGAGCCAATTCATGATCAGCCTCAATCTTAGCCTGAATAGCATCCCATTCTTCAGTTAAGGCAATATTGGCTTCATCCTTCTCCCTTGCAAGTCTCTCCTCTTCATCAAACTCAGCTTGTAACTTTTTAGCAGCTTCTTTATCAAGCATGATTTGAACATCTTTCTTCTTAGGCTTCACAGGTTCAGGTTCTATCATTTTCCCTTTGCCTTTATCCTAAACTTCTGCCTGTAATGGTTGTTGTGAAGATCTCGTTATTGTAGGTGTACCCAGCTCAGTAATAACAATTCCTTTCCTTGGAGTTGGAATTGTAGCAGTTGTTGTTGTAGCAGCACTAACCTTTGTTGAAGCATTGCCAGCACTAACTTTTGTTGAAGCACTGGCAGCATTAACTGGTACATTTAGTTCTTTTATAACATCCCCTTTTACCTTGGGTTTTACACTTTTCAAAGCTACAAGTGCTTAAGCCAAAGTAACTTCATCAACAGTTAAATTCACATCTTTAGCAGCAACTTCTTGTTCTGCAAACACCTCATCACCAGTTAAAGCATCCACATCAAATATCTCATTATCAGCATCATCTTGAATAGTAACCAGGGTAATGTCTTCATCTGCATCAATAACATTAATCCTCCTCCCTTGTTTGGATGCATCCTCACCCAAATCTTTTTCATCTCCAAAGGATTCTACCCTAGTAGTCAAACCAACTTTGTATAGTCTTTTCAGCTTATGAGATCTTAAACTTCTTTTCTTTTTAAGCATTTTGACCCTCCTTTTCAAGCTATCAATTTCAATCTGTTGAGTGGTCGTTGTCTTCTCCAAATCAAGAACTCTTGTTTGTAAATTGGTACATAATTTCATCAATTCCTTTAGTTTAAGACTATCTTCATCACTTCAAAGTGTGTTACCTCTTGTGAGCAGTAAATCATTGAAATGTTTAGATACATTCTTAAACCTAGTTTGAGCAATAGTATCCCCTATAGTTTCTTGGTAGGGAACTAGATTCATTAGGTGTTGCCTTGGATTGGGTCTTAGTTATGTTACCACTGTCCTGCTCTGTTTCTAAGCTAGAAGAAGTAGTGGCAGCCCTCACCAATCTATCACCCAACTCCTTATAGACAACCTCATCTGCAACATGTTCAATAGAACCACTAGGCTGAGGTACTTGAGTGTTCTTTCTTTTAGGCTTCCTAGGTTTTTGAGTCTTTTGAGGTTGAGATGTTGATGGTTGAGTAATGGTGTGTATGTGATGGGGATCAGTTGGCATTGCTGAACCTTAACCTATTTGGTTTTGAACCAGCATAGTTGGAAACAAATCTGTCACTTTTCCAGAAAAATCTTTTCCTACCCATCTTATATTTCCAAAGATCTTCTTAGTGTGAGAGGGTGCAATATAAATTCTCTTGTGACTTGGCAACCCATCAAGCTGTTTATTCAAAAACACTTGTACAAACCTTGGATACATCAAAAATTTCCCAGATAAATTATCCAAGTTTCTAACCATACTTTTAAAAATGTATTTTGAAAAGTTAAATTTATGATTTGTAGCTAAGCAGATAAATGCAGATGCCATAGTGCTACTAAACTCATTCCATGCAGTAGTCTTTGAACTTATGCATTATAAAATAGTATGAATCAGAAATTTCCATTATGGGGAAAAGAATGCCTTATAAAAAGTAAGCTTTTGTGAAATCTTCTCACACCCCATCCTTGTAAGTTCTTCAAAAATGGTAGAGTTTGGTAAACAATCAATACTTTTAGCATCTTCTAGTTGAAGATCTCTTCTAACAGTTGATTCTGCGATAATTATCTTTTTACCATCAACTAGGGCATGTAACTGAACTTCCCCATTAATAGTTTTGGCCTTAACAGTAGACCAGAACTGTTTGATACACGAAGCATATATAGTGGGATTAACGGTTAACGCATACTTTATGGGGTGTGCATTCAGAAAATCCACTATTTGTTCAAACCCATCACTTTCTTCGGGTTTAGACAAAAATGCAACCATATTGTGAGTATTTGCAAACTTTAGATTAGCCATTTGTGTTGGGTATTGATAATGGATGATAAAATTAAGTTAGGGTTTGTAGTTATAGAGTATTTGAAAGATTGAAATTGATTAAATGATTGATTGAAACCCTTAATCAAAGTATTTATGAAAATACCCTCAACAGCATTAACTTAGAACCAGCAATAGTAACCCAGCAGTAGTAAGTTTTATGCCTAGCAACATTAACTTAAAACCAGCAGTAGTAAGTTATGCCTAGTAGCATTAACTTTGAGTCACCAGTATTAACTCTAATTACATTCCAAAAAGCTTTTCCATCATCACTCTAACACTTTTCTTTGCTTTTCTTGCAAAATGTTAGTCCAAAAACCAAGAAAACACAAGCCATAGCAATTTTCACAATTATCACAGTATTAATTATACCTAATGGTATGTGCTTAAATACACATACCTTCTACCTTTAAAAACGAGCTGAAATAACCAAAAACGGACTTAAAATGCCAAAGATACGCTTGTTTTGCTAAAAGTATTGTGCAGGAACGGATAACCAAGAAAAGGACGAAAAACAAAGTCAAAAACGACAAACCAACACGGCGGAATGGAAAAGCTGTGAAGGACAAAGCCAAATCAAAGCCAAAGACCAGAAAAGTCAAAGTCAAAGTCAACTCAACAAATTAACAGTCAAAACCGGAGCCGTAATTGAAGAATACTATTGGTTGCAATCTCAACCCATCTGATGGGCCGGGAAAGCCCAATAGTATATTAATGAAGACTGTGAAGACCAAATGGGCCCTCAATCAATGACAACAGCCCATTTGTGTGCAATTGACAGAGACTATGAAGACTTTGAAGGCCCGATCCTAGCCCTTGAACAAGCCAATCTCAGCCATTGTACAAACAAAACCCACCCAAACCTTATTGGGCCTTAAAAAGCCCAAATACATAACCCAAGCCCAGTTGGGCCCAGTACATAACCCAAAGCCCATTAAGGCCCATCATACTTTTTATAAACCTTAGGGACTAAAATTGTCACTTTTAAAAATGGTTTTATAAAAGAAAATGGTTTAAAACAAAGAGGGACTGAATTTGTAATTTTACAAAATTGTTTTTCCCTTTTAAAATACCAAGGGCTGAAACTGCCAATCCACAAACCTTCTTATATCTTTGTTTCAATAAACACAAGGGCTGTTTATGCCTATTTTCAAACTTTTTTATAACTAAAAAAGAAAAGAAACAAAAGAGTGACAAGGGCTGAAAAATGGGGGTTTCTTTTTGCCCTTTTGAAACTTTTTAAAACTGCTACCCAATAACAACTCGTCCCCTTCAACCCTTCCCGCCTAAACCTAAAAAGCCCCACCATCACATGTAGCCACTCCATTCCTTTACCCACACACCCCTTAATCCAGTCCCAACCTAAACCCACCTTCCACTACCTCTTAATCTTGCCATGTTGGCAATCTCACCAAACCCGAGCAACATCAATGGTGGATTTGGTTTTAAAAGAAACACAAAAGAAATGGAGGGCTAGGATTTGTTGCTGAGCTTCACTCACACAAGAAACACAGCAAGAAGAAGAAGCAAGCCTTGAGACTTCTATAAAAGCAAGAAAAAAAAAAAGACAAAAGACACACTAGTTTTTAACTTAGCTTTATTTTACTTAACTTTTTCTTACAAATTGTAGCTTAAGCTCCCAGCTTAATTTTTATTGTAACATTGTTGTTTTTAAGCAAATTAATTGAAATTTAAAGTTTATCTCAAGTTTCCTTAAATTTTCATTTGTAAGTTCTTAAATTCGTGTTCAAATTGTGAAGAAAAGCATGTTTTTATGGGTGCTTAATAATTACATTATCCGTAATCTCAGTTTGTTTTAATTAGTTTTAAGTTAAATTAGTTAAAAAGTTCGTTTTACTTATTTAAGGGGGTGTTTGGCTTAAAGGGCAAAATGGGTCATAATGGGTTTTGCATGGGTCAAGCTCACTCAGC
>BQNB010199387.1:0-11064 GCA_026074375.1 Tanacetum coccineum
GTAGATCAAGAACATGTGTTTGCAATTTAGTACATAAAACCTTCAAATCATTAAGTTTCATTCTATCCTCACCACTGGGTTGTGGATCATTAGAAGGTGTTGGTACACTTTCCTCATGCTTTGTCTCATCATGAGCAACTTCTGCTTCCTTCCTCTTTTTCCTCTTGGACTTTTGTTTTTTCTTGGGTGGAGAGGATGTAGATGGTTGATCAACAATGGGTATTTTATTATAATTAGTTGGATGGTATGAATCCTGACCCACTTCTTTAGAAGCTTGAACCATCATATTATCAAATAAAGGTGTTATCCTCCCAGAAAAATCCTTTCCTTCTCTCTTCATGTTAGCAAAAATTTTCTTTATGTGAGATGGATTAACATAAATCTTCTTGTGATGTGACATGTCTCCAAGCTATTGATTAATGAAAACTTGTAGAAATCGTGGACACATCAGAAATTTAACCCCTCCATCTAAGTGTTTCACCATAGCATCAAAGATGTACTTAGACATATTAAATTTCTGGTTTGTTGCGTCCTCCTCATCCTTCTCAACATCATCATCGTTGTCATCATCAGATGACTTATTATCATAATTGTCTCATCCGTTGGCAGGATGGTCAGCAGGATCCTCCTCAGGGTCCTCCTTATCCTCTTCCGGATTAGAGTCAGCAATGTAGCCTGGTGATAAGGCTGTAGGTGAGGCATCAGCAGATAGAGGCTGATCCTTCATTAGTTCCTCTAGCTCCTCATCAGAAGCTCAATGGAATCTCCATGGCTCGGAATTAATATAAACAGACGTGTAGGAAATCGTCTATAATGAAAACATAACCGCTTGCAGCGAGCAAAACTTAACTTATATAAATATATTATATAAGGCTGGTATGGTAGATACGAGTATGCACTTATGGCATAAATGAATGATGGTAAGGTATCATATTCGATAGCTTAATGTTTAGGTAGCGCTTAGGACCTACGAGCTTATCGTACTACCTTGCCTAAAGAAATATTCCCCTATTTATATAAATAGCCATTATATAAATAATTGTAGAGTTGTGCGAAAGAATGCAAACTCATCTTTGTATATATACAATATACCCTCATAGTAATATACGTACTATAATATAAACACGTATATCAATTATGAATGCATCTAGTCCAACCAACTAATGCAACAAGTAGTGTATGCATGAATGTATGCACATATGTATGTCCCGTGTAATTCCTTTTGTTATAAAACATCTTTTGAAAACGGTTATAGTCCAGCAAAAACATTTGACCTGGTTCTCTATAACCTTGGCTCTTGATACCAATCTGTAACACCCCCAAATTGGGTCGCAGCGGAATATGGGTCCGGGGCGTGTTACTTCATGAATCAACAACACAAGATATATATAGAACGACCAAAAAGTCGTTTGAAAACGATACATTGGATTTAACAAAGTAATTGTTACATAAGCCCGAAGCTCAACTTGTTTACTTGATCAAAATACAAAGATTTTCAGCCCCTAACAGATAACAAAATGAAATGCGACAAAATCTTTAATGCATGACATCCAATTCAAAACCACCAATCCAATGTATCCATTGCTCCTTGTGCTTATTGATCCCACTTGAAAACCATTGCTTTAAAACGTCAACAATAATGTTGGTGAATTCATAGGTTTGATAAACCATATATTGTAGGACCACAAGATTTCCCAAAGTGTATGATAATGCCACAGATTGCCGATTATCATATAAATGTAATTACGTTGCTCTATAGCTCATTACACTGATGCTTGGACATGTATGATGCCAAATTAATGGCCGTATTGCCCGTATGGTGATGTGTTAACCCGCAAACATCCTATATTCGACCATGGTATACTTTCGTTTCCGCTGTGATAGCTAATCACCCGAACAGGGGTTTGTCAAACCCAATAGATCTAGTCATAACATTCCGCGCTCAAAGTAATTAAACAGTTCATGATAATGGGCTCGTTGGGTTTCGCTACATAGGCAACATGTTAATCTAATATAAAACTTAACCACTTGTGTCCAGTTGTTAAAACATTGCCTGTTTTTCCACCCCAAAAACTTTGTAAAAACAAAAGCATGTAAAAACGTGGGCTATGAACTCACCTTGGTTCTGATAATCCAAATAGCCGCAGATAATGCTTCACGTAAAAGATCGAATGCAAAACCTAAATTATCCATCGGTCGTATAAGTAACCTGAGTATTAATCTAACAACATTAAATATAATCAAATAGATTTTACATCGGTACTTATCGTTTTTATCGGGCTACATAATTAAAGAGTCATGACATGACGTTCGAGGAGTTAGGAACACTTTAATCCGTAATCCAACAACTCCTTCGAAACGCCATCCGAAGAGGCCTCATTATGAAACTCCCTAGTAATATAGTACTTTGATAACCACATAATATTTCTATATAGCTCAATCACCAACTAATGGTTTTGGTAAAATTGTGTTTAATAAGTTAAAACGTTTATAATTACCGTTTAGTAAAACTGGCGTGAACTTTCCCGCGTTTTAAGCCCGTCTCGGCGTTTCTTTATGGTCCATGATTTTTCGATTAAGACGTGTTTTTAATCATAGAATTGACATTTGTGAATTTCGGACCTAACTGTGAACATAAACCTCTTACTGTTCACATCAGACGTGAGTTTATAAAGAATCGATTCGTCGTCGGTAAAAAAACCCGAATGTCGTTATTTTACATTCGTTATAGCTCCTTTTTTTAACGATTCTTTCGGCGGACGTTATCGTATTTGAAAGTTCTATATTTTATTAGGTTTTACAAAACTATAACTTTCGTCATGAATAGTCCCTTTATAAAAATAGTTTATAAAATTATTAATTGTCAGTAAACATTCGCGAAATTCATACCTCTTCGTTATTAATTGAAAATTGACATTCTTAATCATATTTGTAACCCTAAAATATGTATTTATTGTTAAAAATACCAACCCTTGCTTTTTATAAATTTTATAAAAATGTTTTTATAAAAATTCCTTTACACTCGTTTATTAACGAATAACCGTTTTTTAACGGAAACTTTTTCGTTATTAATCCGTTTAACAAGTTTCTTACTTTTTCGGAATCGTCGTGAAATGTATTATCTTATAAAAATATAAAATAAGTATGTAAAATTTCGAATTTGGGACAGAATGTTTACTTGGGTTTGTTGAATCCATATTTGATCTTTTCTTTATACTTTGTTACTTTTGTATTTTACACAAGTCTCATATATCATATACTTTATAAATCATACATATATGATGTGTCCTTTTTCCATAATAGTCCTTGAGTGTCCAAGTTACCAAGGTTAACTAATTTATGATAATACTTAAGATCATAACTTTACTTAAGAAATCTCTAATTTACTAGTTTTGTAAATAATCATTTTTACACATAACCAAGTGTGTACAAGTGTATTTCTTTCCATATGAACTTATTTTAGTGTTATATTAACATGATTAAAAGTCCATAATCAATATTAACATGTCTTATGTATTTCTTAAGTTTGAAACATATTATGTAGTTATGAAAACCCTAATTTATCCATAATCATGTTTACACCAAAACAATATGATACAACATTTTCTCATCCTTTTTAACATGATGTAAGTTATAACACAACTTATATATAAGTGTGTAAAATGATCATTTCAAGTGAAAACTTTATTTTCATGATTAAAACCTAAATGGTGATATAAGCTAAATAGAAATATCATATGCATAATAATGAAAGTTATAGCAACATAAAGAGTTTAAATGGACCATAAGAAGGAAAAAAAAAAAATGAAAATGGGGGTGAGATGAACAAGTACTAAACCCTGTTTAGCCACAAAAACCAAACTTGCACTTTATAAACCCCTTTCTTCCTTCCACTAAACCTAAGCTTCCGTTTTCTTGATTATAACTTGGAAAGGTTAACCAATGCATGCAAATGCCTTAGAACATAAACGTGTAGGATATGTGTATATAGAAGTGTAAGGGTTGTAGAAAATTTTGTATGGATTTGTTAAAGGGGTGTAAGTTTGCCGTGGCCAAGGATGGAGCAAAAGAGGAAAGTCTTTTGGCTTTGGATTTGCGTAAGTGTTGGTGATGTATGTGTTAGTTGCTAGTTATGTGTAATATATAAGATGTAAAGGTATGGTCAAAAGTCCAAGCATTGTTCAAAGAATGGTCATTGGCAATTGCTTTGTCAAGGTAAGGTGGGAATGGTGTTGCCATGATGAGGCATGGCATGAATTTGACCAATTTGAAAGTCTTATCTTATTTTCTATGTATATATTTGTATATAGTGCATGAATTTCGGTGGAACAAAGATATACATTATATATTTTTGTAATTT
Source organism: Tanacetum coccineum (assembly GCA_026074375.1). Lineage (NCBI taxonomy): Eukaryota > Viridiplantae > Streptophyta > Magnoliopsida > Asterales > Asteraceae > Tanacetum > Tanacetum coccineum. Next base: position 4,361 of record BQNB010199387.1, read on the forward strand.
TTATGTATTGGGTATAAAAGTGGGTATTTGTTGAAGCGTAGGAAAGTTTTTGTGGTTCCGGGAGTGCCTAAACGCAATTTATCGCGAAACGTATACACTTTACGTATCCGATTAAAAATAAAATAAAACAAAGTTAATAAATATTCTCAAAATAATTATATAACTCCTTGAATGATGTAAACATTTTTAAATGTTTTGATGCCCGTTACATTTAACTATATTTTTTAGCTTACGCGATTTAAACTTAATTCATGAAATTACCAGCAAACGCGTACAATACTAAAAAATGAAATATACGATTAATTGACGTCGTCAAAGACTTGAAAACACAGGGTGTTATAAGTGCACTAACCCGGGCCCACTAGGTGGTTTAGGTTTTCGGGTTCGGTTTTCGATGCTATTTCCGAATGCCACTTCCCGGGGTTGACTTTGACTTGACTTTGTTGACTTTGACTTTTTTTTTACTTGGCTTTGACTTTTTGACTTCTCTTTACGCTCTTTCTGTTCTCGTGCTCGGTTTTGTCGTTTTGGCTTCGATTTTTGTCCTTTTCTTGGATATCCATTACCTGCATAAAATAAGTGTAAAACATACAAATACAATGTATTTTTGGTATGTTTTTAGTCATTTAAGGTCCGTTTTATGGTCCCAAGAGGTATGTGTAATTAAACACATACCAAAATCCCCCATACTAAGATATTGTCGTGTCCTCACGCAATGCTATAAGTAAGCACTTAGAAAACAAAGATTCTCGATCCCCCTCGACTAATTACCTCGAAAAGTAGCTAAGTGTTCATCGAGGGGAATTAAAGAATCAAGAGTTTAGAAAAGCCACGTTTTTACCATTTTTAAATGATATAGACTTATTCCCACTAATATTTTGTATTTTTCCTTTTTCTCATTATATATATTATTTTTTTATTTTTTTAGCAACTAACTAATTTATTTGACTTTCGTTATTTTTATAACCGTTAGGGATCATAGAACAAGATGCATTTCGATCCGAGAATGCCCTAAAAAGGATAAGTTCATCGTTCCCAGACTTTTCACTTGCTCCAAACAAGCTTAAAAAAAACGCAATCACAGTTTAAATATCATTTAAGAGGCAACACACTCATATTTGTAACTAGTGAAACTTTTCACTCCCCGCCAATTATTATATCTTAGGTGAAGTGTCAGATTTGAATTTCAACCAGGATCAAAACGTTTTACAAATTCTATGCTTCACATTCCTACCCAGAATAAATGAGTTTAAGGCAAGATCATCCATGTAGCGACTTTCCGTCTCGGCACATCCAACCTTGCGGCTAAGTTACCAGCTATTGGACACCCCACAGAAGACTAGTATCGTGACTCTCGGACCTTAAGGGTTTTCAAAAACCCTCAGGTTTCCCCCGTTATACCACATAGCTTATTTTTAAAAACTTAAAATAGTAATAGGCAAAGTTTCAAAAGTATATTTAAAATTTAACAAAAAGAGATCTATATATTAATTCACACTTACCATTAAACATAATATTGATGCAATTTGTAACCCTCGACCATTTTAGATGGCTGTATCATTATTAAACTCTCAGTCCTTTAAAAAACAACTACCCACATCGGTAAATGTTGCCGTAGTCCAACCCTGTCCAGGAAGTTTATTTCGACCTCGTGTGATTTCCTTGACCTTTTAGGAAGGCTTCAAGCATCGGTTGTGAAGCCTGCAAGATACAACAAACTTTTATCAGTCTTTTAAGGAATTTATTTCTTACTATAATAGGCTTTCTTTAGGAAGGCTGAAATCGATTATATCGGCAACATACAACAAACTTTTATGAGTCCACAGTTTATATTTATTATATATATATATTTTTTATTATTTTTACATAGAGAAGACTTCTTTTTAAAAAATTTAAGTATAAATTTGAACTAAGACTAAAATTTTTGCTATTAACTACATAAAAATTGTTGATTTAGGTTTAATCTCCAAAAATAGCACGTATTATTAATCTCCGTTAGAAGCTTATGGGAGAAAAAGCGACAAATTACATAACATGAGCTCTTAAGATTTCCAAATAATCTTTGTTTAGCATCCCACTCATACTTAACACCAAGGTTGCAAAAATCGCTAGGCGCTCCCGGAGCGGTCGGGTAGCGCCTAGCGATTAATCTGTTATGCGGGGATTAATCGGATTGGATTTTTTATATACAAAATTATAATTTTAGATATAATATGTATAAGATAAGCATGTTATTTCAAAGTTCAAAACTTCAAATATTTCAAGTGATCCGATTTTTTCATTATTTATTCTGATTTTTTCCGATTTTGACCGATTAATCTGATTTTTGACCGATTTTTAACCGATTTTTTACCAGACCGATTTGTTAGGCTGATTAGTAAAAATCAAGGCGTTTAATGACCTATTATCGGCCGCCTAGGCCGATTTTTGCAACACTGCTTAACTCTATCATTTTTCGTTCTTCGCGAATTTTCGCGAACGCTTAGCCTAAACGTTAAGGAACAAGCTAGAGCTCAACACGCTCGATCGGGTCAAAATTTATTCTTATTCTACCCAGCAGGAAAGTCAAAATTGTGACAAAACACTTATTTTATTTTTGAAAATTTTTAAATTTTTTCATTTTTTTTTTGAAATTTTGGTGGTAAAAACGGGATTACGTGAAAACAACGGCTGCAGGCACAATCAAATCGATAGATCCCCCCATACTAGAATTAAACATTGTCCTCAATGTTTTAAGAAGGGTCTCTACGTAAATCCTAAGCCGTTTATTAAGTATGCTTAAAGATAAACGTTAGTCGATAAGATTAGGATATTGGATTTCCCAAATGAAGCTGAGGATTTGAAGCTCGAGTGATCGAAGGACAAAACCACGAGCACGAGAGGCTTCAAAAATCCGGGACAATCCTAGACAATCACAAAAACACAAGCAAACGAGAATGGAAAGAGGCACACCCTCTCACAACAAAAACACTTATTCATTACTACATAATATAACTACGGATAAGCATGGGTTGCCTCCCACGAAGCGCTTGTTTAGGGTCACTAAGCTTGACCCAATCCCCGAATTCATTTGTCCTTGGGGAAGGTTTAGAGATCCGGGACAACCATTTGTGGTACGTCCCCTCCAAAGTAGTGCTTAATTCGATGACCGTTCACCTTGAAGTTTGGCCCGGAGTTTTAAGATAACTCAACGGTGCCATATGGAAAGACATGGGTAATGGTGAATGGTCCAGACCAACGGGATTTTAACTTGCCCGAGAACATCTTCAATCTAGAGTTAAAGAGGAGGACTTGAACACGCGATGGTGAAAACGCGGTTTTGATCTTTTGATCATGATCCTCTTTGTTTTCTCTTTAATAATAGATTATAGAGTTCTCAGGCATGATCAGCATGAAGTTCATTTAGTTCATTGAGTTAAACTTTACGGTGATCACCCGCGGTCTCAAGGTCAAAGTTTGCATGCTTCAAGGCCTAGTAGGCTTTGTGTTCGAGCTCGATCGGTAGATGACATGCCTTTCCGTACACGAGCTTGTATGGGGTATACCAATAGTGTTTGTATAGTGGTACGAAAGGCCAAAGTACTCATCCAATTTATTCTGACAGAGGCACGTTGTCTCCCCCACAGTCCTTTTAAGAATTCATTTCAAGCCACGATAGGATACCTCAACTTGCCCACTTGTTTGTGGGTGATACGCGGTGGAGAGACGGTGAGTAACTCCGTATTTAAGCATGACCTTTGCGAACTAAAATGGTCATTGCAAAAATGGTGTTCGGCATCTACTATGATTAGCACGAGGTACAACCAAATCGGGCGAAGGAGAGATTTACGAAAATCACAAACCCCTCGTTGCGTCAGTTGGTGGGGAGTCGCTTTCGCTTCAAACCCATTTGACAAGTATCCGACAGCCACGAGTATATATTTGTTCCTTCGTGAAGACGGGAACGGCCCCAAGAAATCGATGCCCCACACGTTAAAGATTTCGCAAACTTGGATGGAATTTTGAGGCATTTCATCACGTTGCGAAATTTTTCCTTGACGCTGACAAGTGTAACATCGGGTGAACCAGTCTGGGCATCTCGGAAATCTTGTGCCAATAAAATCCTGAGTTAAAAAAACCTTTTTGCGTGTGATTTGGCACCGTAATGTCCCCCGGTGGGTCCACTATGGCAAGCTTTGAGGATATCAAAAGCTTATTGGCTCGCAACACACCGCCGGATCATTTGATTAGCACATATTTGAAACAAATAGGTGTCTCCTAAAAGTATGTGTTTAACATCCTGAAAAACTTGTTCTTTTTGTTGGGACACTCCCTTTAACCAGGTAAATTCCCCGCGTGGTAATTTGCTTAATCGGCAAACCACGGGGTAACTTGATCACCACGAAAAGTACCCCATATGAAAGTGTCCTCAAAGAGTAAACGTTTCATTTATCTCCTTTGGGTCGAAGCATTATTGTTTCATGAAGGATTTTCCTAATCGGGAAGATGATCGGCCGCGAGATTCTCGCTCTGTTTGTGTCATTACTATAAATGTAACTCTTGAAGGAGGAGAACCCACCAGAGCAATCTCGCCTTGGAATCTTTTAGCAAAGAGATATTTTAGGGCGAGTAATCCGTATAACACTAGCTCTTGTTCAAAGATGAGGTATGACCAAGATTTTCTCTGGAAGGCATACACCACGGCTAACATTTCTTTTCTCTCCTCTTGTTGTAAATGTGATTCTGCCTCTTCATTGTTTTACTAGCATAGTGGTATGGCTAAAGGTTTTCATGACGTTGGCCCAAGACTGTGCACCTATGTGAAGTCGCTTTGCATCGCACAAAAAGCCAAAGGGTAGATGCCCAGTCCGGGCAATCAAGATTGGGAAGCTTCGGTAATTTTTTTCTTTAACGTTTCAAAAGCTGAATACATATTATCAGAGAAGATGAACAAGTATTCTTCTCACGAAATGAGTCATCGGTCGGAAATTTTTGGAAAACATCGCCTTAATGAACCGTCGGTAGAAGAATCTGCATGACCTGAGAAAACTTCCGAACACCCTAACAGTGTGGGATGAGGTAACTTAGGCAATCACCTCCACTTTTGCTTTAATCGACCTCAATATCCCCATTTTTGAAATCTTATGGCCAAGGACAATGGCCTACCTTAACCATGAAATGAATCTTTTCCCCCCAATTATACAAAGATTGTGTCTTCGCTACCTTTGAATCATCTTGTCTACACGAGATAGGCATTTTCGAATGAATTCCCAAAGACCAAAAAGACTTCCATGAAGACTCCATATTTTTTTTCGATCATAATCATAAAGATAGCTTCAGTACCCCTTTAGCACGGCCCGGTGCATTGCATAAGCCGAAAGTCATGCGACGGGGGCGAACCGTTCCGTAAGGACCCTTAAATGTTGTCTTTTCTTGATCATGAGGGTCGATGGGAATTTGAAAGTAACCCAAGAAACCATCGAGAAAACAATAATACTCGTTTCGCGCTAATCTCTCAAGCATTTGATCCATAAACGGTAGTGGAAAGTGGTCTTTACGAGTGGCTTCATTTAACTTTCGGTAGCCAATGCATACACGTCATCCCATAACCAGTCGAGTCGGAATCAATTCATTTTCATCATTTTCAATAACGGTAAAGCCACCCTTTTTCGGTACGCAATGTACGGGGCTTACCCAAGGACTATCCGAGATCGGGTAAATTAATTCGGCGTCAAGAAGTTTTTCAACCTCTTTTTTGATGACATCGTGGATCTTTGGATTCACCCATCTTTGGTGTTGAACCGCCGGTTTGTAGTCCTCTTCCATAAGAATCTTGTGAGTATAAAATTCTGGGTTAATTCCCTTGATGTCGGAGAGTTTCCAAGCGATGGCTCGCTTGTGTGACTTCAAAACCTTTATGAGAGCGGCTTTTTCCTCGACACTCAAGTCTTTAGCAATTATGACCGGTAACTTGTTGTCACCTTCCAAAAATGCGTATTCGAGATGGGGAGGTAAGTCTTTGAGTTCGACCTCGGGAGGTTCATCAATTGAAGATTTATCAGTTTTAGCTACACAAACTTTCAGTTCTTTTCGAATTTCAGGAAAATAATTTTCTTGGTTGGGAGGGGGTGATGGATCATCATTGAGAAATGATTCAAGAAGAAGAATATCCCCCTCCGGGTCATAGTAAGAGTCATCAACTTTCGGTGAAGTTGGATCATCTTCAAGAGCAAGGAAAGCATCGACTTCTTCAAGAAGAAAATCACTATCCCCGAAGGGAGCGAGAGTTGGAGAAGAGGTAGAAACGATCGGGTCATAGTAAGGAGTGGGATTGCCACTTGCGATCACATCAGAGAAACCGAGGACTTCTTGAGAATACTCCTCACAAGCCATTTCAATAACGTCGATTCGGTTCGCCATCATTTCATCGAAATTAGAGGAGTATCTCGAAGTTTGGTCAAGATTGAATGTTACGACTTATTTTCCAACATGAAGAGTTAATTCTCCTTCGTAAACATCAATCAAAGCACGTCCGGTCTTTAAGAAGGATCTCTCGAGAATTAGGGGAACTCGGGGATCGGCATCAAAGTCTACGACTACAAAGTCGGCCGAGAATTTGAACTTTCCTACTTTTAGGTAGACATCTTAGGCGATACCGATCAGTTTGGTAATCGAACGGTCTGCAAGTTCAAGAGTCATACAAGTAGGAGTGAGTTCAGGAAGAG
>BQNB010199388.1:0-11064 GCA_026074375.1 Tanacetum coccineum
ATTACTTCCACACCTTTTTATCCAATGATATTGCTTAGGATTGCCAACGTGGCAAGGTGGTGTCAGACGTGTCAGCTTTAGGCCTTCTAGAAGCTCATAAACGTGTGTTGTAGAGAGTGAGTGTTTACCCTGGTGTAATTAATGCAGGGTGAAATTGGAGGAAGGGGATGCACAGTAATTCTTGGCTGGTTTTATTGTATTGACCAGGGTTATTAACTTGGACTTTGACCCAGTTGTGGTGCTTGGGCTTTTAATATCACTTTGGGCTTGAACAGGCTTAAAATGGATTTAGGAATTAATAGATTTGGATTTTATAAAGGCTTATTAATTTAGGCTTATATTTTTATTGTTAATGGCCTGACCCAGCCCATGAAACGGGTATGGGTTGGCTCATTAAAAATGAATACGCCTTCGGCTTTGATTTCCTCACGCTCTTCCAATCTCGTGGTCGGTTTTGTCCAATTTGACTTCGTTTTTGTCCATTTTTTATGTATCCGTTACCTACCCAATTCAATTCACAATACAAACAAATACAATGTATTTTCTATGTAGTTTTGGTCATTTAATTTTAGTAAGGAAAAATGATATGTGATTAAACACATATCAAATTGTTTGCTTGTATATATTCGTGTGTTTAATTGTTTGCATATTTAATTGTTTTTCTTATATACACTGTTGTGGTCGACAGTTAAATACGGCGTATCCACTTCCATCGGATACGACGTATCCAGTTTTCTGTCTAATACAGCGTATTCATCTCAATAGATTAATACGGCGTATCCACTTCTATTAGATACGGCGTATCGGTCATCTGATAAAATTTATTTCCATACTCGAACTTAAGGCCCATAATTTTTTATATATAGGTTTCTCCACTGGTTCTACTGATAATTTTTAGGATATTTTTCAGTAAGAATGACAAAGGTTATCAAAGGAGAGTTTGAGAAAATTAAGGATGTTAAGGTCATAGATGTTCCGCTCACTTATGATGCATCACTTGAAGTTTTCAACGATGAAGTCACTCGATTAAGCAAAATGGATGGTGATTTATTCACATATGAAGTTGAAGTTGCTAACATCCCATGTGACTTAAAAATGGATAATGATTTGAGATCAAAATTTTTCAACTACAAGACAATGGATCATTATAATATAAAAGCATTATGGATTTACTGGATCAGAGGAGATGATGAAGTAGAGCTCACTGATGAGGAATCTTCTGATGATGAAGATGATATTGCTGAAGTCTTTAGGATCGACACTAATATATTTGATTACGAGACACCTCTCTATTCAGCATTTAAGGAATTTAACTACCTTCTCGAAGTAGATCTAGATTTACTTACAAAGGATATTATAGGATTCAAAACCTATGAAGATTACAAGGATGATTCGATCTATGAATGAAATAAGGACGTACCATCGGTCGATGAGAAGCCATGGACTGACGCTGGAATTTGGACCAAACCCACACTAGTTAAACATACTTGCAAGCCTTTCAATTATAAGACTGGATGTTCAGAATGGCCAACATATAGTTGGAAGGATGATGGATACTGTAATGGAGGAAATTTACTCAGAGCTTACATTATTGGAAACCAACTCCATTATCAGGATTACGAGTGGTACGAAGCTTTGGAGGATTGTAAATTAAAGGACGACGCTTTAGGAAACAAAGTGATCATAGAAGGATCTATCAAAGAAGATGATGATGAGTCACGTTACGAACAAAAGAGACAATGGAATATTTATACAAACTACGATGATGCTTATGAGATAAATAATAAACATAATATGAGTAAAGAATTATGTGAAGTTCATGAGCAACCGATGTGCAATATAAGGAGATATATGATGATCAAATATTCGTTTAATGATGATGAAGAGTATGTTGATGTAAAAGAAAACAAATACGACGATCTTACTGTTACAAGAAAAGAGGCATGTCAAGCTTACCAAGAAATCTTTCAGATTATGGACGAAGGATGGATGGTGACTAGAGCTGAATAAAAGGAAGCTAAAGAAAAGTCTAACTTAAAGACTTCGCTGTAAACAAAAGTGCTTCCCGGGAGATAACCCGGAATGTTATTTTCATTTTTATGGAGTCTGTTTCCAGACATCAATATGGCGTATTGCTCCATTACCATACGGCGTATGATTGTTTGACTTATCAGATCTTATATTTGATTGCACTTTAAACACATTGATTGTCAGATTTTGAATACGGCGTATTCATAAACTAATTACGTCGTATCCACCAGTCTGGACCGTATTAGTTTGTTTAGTATGTAGTTTTAAATTCCCGTAGTTTGGTTACCAAGATAGAAATACACTTGTGTCTTCTATTTTTTATACAGGTCCTCGAGAAAGAAATATCGAACGAAGTTTGGGTGGAATGCATGATTTCTGGAAATCGTATATGTGTGTGCTTTTGCTAGGATTCTCAGACGCTTTTTTCAGCACACAGTTTTGCTCATAAAACGCAACTTGGGAGGATGCTACCGAAAACTTCAAGGGAGTTTGTCTCTATTTCATCTTTTTTAAATTTGTTATTTGACATGTGTTTATATATACAACGAGGATGTTGTATAATTCATGTGGGGGCGTGGAATTTAGACTGCTCTTAATTGCCTATTTTTTACATTAAAATGCTTAAATTATGCTCAAATTCAAAAAAAAATTAAGTACTTTTGTGAAATTACTTGATACAAAACCGCACACAATAACCTTGGTTTGAGATTGCGAGGATTTCACTTTGCGTTTCCAAATGTTTACCTAAATTCACAATTTCTGGAGGTGCAGTGATGTTGTAGCCATTTTGTACTTGGTGTTGGATATCATCCGAGACCGCAAAGATAGAGGTAATGGTAAGAGATGATCCATTTAGATCGAAACGTAGAGCAATCCTTAGGATTCCTCCAACTATTTGTTTCGTTACACTTATGTACAACCTTAATGTACCTGTGGTAGATTTAGTTAGTTCACACTTGCTAGTTGTTTTAGAGGTGTAAAGTTTGTATTTGCCGAGTCTTGTGTCATTTTCTATCTTTGCTGCGGTTGTAAATTTACGCATTGCAAATAGGAATGTATATTAGTAGTCAAAGCTCATGTGATTTTACTACCGTCACAATTATTGGTGAATCCGAAGACGAAGGAACTCTCGAAGAAATTATCCAAAATTATTATCGTAAAGATGGTGAAACTACACCGAGATTTGAAGTATAGTTATAAAAAAAATCGAAAAAATAAGAAAAAATACAATAGAGAAAGAATAGTGTGTTTTGAATGATACTTGTTTGCTACTACCAAAGGTAATTACACGAGTAGGGAATCGGAGTTATTTCGTTGTACGTCCTAAAAATCCAGATGTGTAAAGTATTGTACAAAGTGGGAGGATATCGCCATTGCCTTGTAGAGTGATGTAAAGTTTTGGAAGATTGGCGAGTTGACGATTACATGGGAACGCAACTTAGGTTTGTTGGTTTTTATCGTTTTGATCACGACTTTTTATAAAAATAGTTGTGTCTTTATCTGGTACCCGTGGGGGAAAAAAGTATCTAGCAACTTGTATTTCGTCTTAATCTATTTGTTTCTTGATTTTTATTTAGACAAACAATTGACTTTCCCCTTCTCACCTGATGATCGCCGCTGGGTTTTATTGCGAATGAGGTTCATCTGAACATGCATTGTCTATTCCGTCGATGACGGCATTGTATTCATGTCTATGTCCTCGTTGGTTTATGACTTTTGGTGAATGTTAGAAAGGTTCCTACCTAATATTGATTCATCTAACCGTTGTTTAAATTTATTTTGATATGGGGATTGATCGAAACACTGTCATATCCTGCATTCTGGTGTGTGTATGTGTGCTTTCAGCTGCCTGTTGGTTAGTCACTTTGGGTGAAAGATTGTAGAAATTGATCAAACCGTAATGCCATTTCATACGCAAAAGCTATCTTTACCTTTATAAACGCGCTGATTTAGACTCTTAGCTTAGCGGTGGGAGTGTGTTATCCTATTGCCAAGCTTTTGATAGATAGCTCATCTACGCTCGATGTAAGTGGAGCGAAATAGCTACTTCTATACCACATAGATTAGTATGGAGATTTGAGTTGTTTTCATCTTCCTATTTCGTCTTACAGGTGTTTGTTGTGTCTTGGAATAGGATCACAAAAAGTGTTTACGGAAATATCTTAGGGATACTGTTTTTATAAACTTCTAAAGGCTATTGAGGACAGTAGGATTCCCAAGTGGGAGGGGAATTAGCTGACATCAAATTAACGTCTATTTCTATAGATCATATTATCCTCCATGTTATTATACCCATTTAGTATAGTTATTGCAAGATTGTTGCTTAATCGTTTTCTTTTATGAACTTCATGTTTAATTATGGAGTAATTGAGTTGTTAGTGCTGAAAGTTGGCAAAAAGGCTCGCGCATTCTACGAGGCTTAAATGAAGATAGTTGTGAAGATTACTGTTTAAAGACCAAATTCGGTCGTAATTCATCAGAGGAGAGATTCGGAAGTATCTCCTGACCTGCACTACAACGACGATCAGAGAATAAAGATCATTACGCCATTTCCAGAGAGAATCAATAACGCATATTCACGATATAGAATTCAATATAATTTTTTTGGATGATCTTAAGCAGTGGTCCCTACTCCAAAGAAATCCCAATACGGCCGTATCCAAACAGTTGGGATACGCCGTATCCAATCCTGACTTCTCATGACTTATAAATAGCAAATCAAAAAAACAAGTTTTAAGGTGTAGATATATATCTTGATATCTATACCTACAAAGTAGATTTTAGAAGAGAAAAAGAGACGGAAAAGGACGGAGCAACGCTAATTAATTCATAGGAAGGACAACGTTGGTTATTCATCTGCATTAGTAATGTTCAGTTGTTTTGGTATCATTCGTTAACTCGATGTAGTCTTACCTTGGCTAAATAATTTCTTTGTATTTTTATGATGTTTTGAAGGCTAATACCGCTTCGGGTATAGCCATAATTATGAAGATCTTAAATGTTTGGTATTTGTCTCTTCTAGATTTCTTGATTATCGTTTCTACGCTTGATTATGTTTATCTAATTTTATACTTGTTACGCGGATTTTTATGCAACCTTCATTAACTAGATTAGTGAAGCGGACAGATATTGTAGTTGAGATAGCTCTGTATATTAGTAATTCTACCTCTTAGATTCATAGTTATAAAATATTGTCTTTTAAGTCTAGTTGTCTAGGATCCGCTTCGGGCTTAATAGTTAATTACGACATTGCCAATGGTTAATGATCGTGTTTGATAGCAGGTGACCTTAGATATTAAAACACGTAAGTTCTAATTCCATTGGATAGTTGAACAGAGGTACTAGTGTATAACTTGCCATTAAGCGGTTAGTGGGTCAAGTCTCTAGGCTAGAGGTTTTGTGAACAAGATCACCATTGCTTTAATACCTAAGATAGATTATAATCAGCAAAAAGGATGCTTTATGCGGATGCTTTAATGTGATTGAACTTATTGTGGTCTTAGGACGATGTTAACGCCTAAGTCTTACGAGTATGATATGACACCTGAGCGAGAAGAAAATATTGCATAATAAACAAACAACTTTCTAAATCGAATCACTAATGGTTAACTACAGTTTCTTATATAACGTTTCGACCACCGCTCTTTCATTATTTGTTAATTGCTTGCAATGGGTTAAAGTGGTCTTGAATTGTTATTGACACCAACCAAATCTGCTAGTGCTTCATGCTGAAACCCCCTTTTTCTGTTAGAATTAGGATTTAGGATGACATAGGTTTACATAGGTTTCGACTAAGAATAATAGACTAAACATAGCTTGATAACCCAGAAGATATTAATTAAATGGATTAGATTTAACCGCGCTTCAAGAGTTCGCCACCTTTTTCTTTTTCTTTTCTATTTTTTTAATAACATAATACATCATAACATGGGGTTTATAACACGTACCCCTACACTTGAGCTTTTACATGCTCGATATTTACAATCTAACTAATGACCCGATTTAAGGTGGATCAAAATAACATGGAGATCATCTAACAAATATATGGGGGTATTGACTTAACTTTTCTTCCCTATTCTTCCATGAAATAAATACTACCATGGATCCCAATCGTCCCAAAACAGTATTTACAAGGATACGGACTTACCAACCGTGTACCCAAATAATTAACTTGGGTTAAAACAATAATGTACTAAAATCGAGTACATACAAGGTAGGCTAAGGCGATTTGGGTGTAACAATTGGTTTAAGGGTGACAATGTTCTTCATTAATAGTCCGGCTTAACCAGAAAATTACGAGAACCGTAAAAAAGGATAGGCTTGGAGGGTTGTACTAGGGGTATCCTGCACTAAAGATGAGTGCATGGCAAGGGTGTGGGATAGTTATATGATCGGTGTGACCATCATAACAATTACAGGTTTAAAACATGGGTTAATCTTGCCTCTTATCTAGCAAATCCTAATACTCAATATGTGGTCTCGGGATGCATCATAAAAACAAGTTTTAGAATTTAATATACTATCGGTACACTCATACAGTTTAATACCGATACCAATGTTCCCGAAAAGGCAACGAAGACCATACGTACACATCTGTAACGACAGAAGAGACACATATGACTGCATTTGAACCTTAACTCAAACAAGCTAAAGGTATAAACTATCTTGGGTATCAAAATGGATACCCAAATTCCTAAAGAACTAAAGGCGAACCTCATATTTTTAGGGTGGAATTTTGAGGGTTTTTGTGCTAGTCATATACATTCCTATCCATGAGAGCTATTAATACTCGGTTTTCGTCAATATGTGTCATAAAAAATTTTAAATTTTCATAAATTTCTTGACGCCGTCACTAGATAGATCGCGACGGCGTTACTTTGTGCTTGCGACGCCGTCTCTACGCTCTGTATGCACAATCTTTCAAGAGATTTGGTGTAGGTCCGTAGTCTTGTCCGTTTCTTCTCTAAATGAGCCCAAGTTACGTGTATTTCCTCCAAATCCATACAAGTGCTAAAAAACATGAAAACAAATGATTAAGCACATAATCTGGGCATATTTGTATGATTTTAAGAGGTTAAATAACCTCGAAATAGTGTATAAAATGACACATCATCAGGCTTATTTCTTCTTCTTCTTTTTTTTGGCATTTATTGTTTCTTTGTGACGTGGCCTGTTCTTAGCCATGCGAACATTTTGTGATTACCTAACCATCGTGTCCCTTCTCCTTTTGATCCCCTATAAATAGCGCCACCTATTCCACATTTGTCTTTTACCTCTGTTAAAGTAAAAATACACTGTTTTTGGAGTTGCTTCTTTCCTTTTTGTCATTGTTTACCTTGCTCTGCATTCCTTCTTTCTTAAGCTCTTCTTCTTAGGTATCCTCTTTTTCCCTTTTTCTCTTTATTAATGGCTAAAATAGATACGGATACGTACCATTCTAGACTGGCCCAGGATGAACTGAATGACCTGGTCGTCCGGTACGGCATCCCTCGCGACCTTCACCCCTAGCTGCCTTCTAGAGGTTTTGTTATGTCCGAGCTTCCGACACTCAATGCGATCGGGGTTTATCACCATATATTTGGCTTTTTCGGTGTTCGCATTCCTTTTTCGAGCTTCATGTTGTCCCTTATCAAATATTACAAGGTCCATTTCTCGTAGTTGGGTCCTTTAGGCTCAATAATGTTGTTACTTTTAAAGTTCTTTGTCGGTCGCTGCAGATGTAGCCGACTGTTAGTTTGTTTAGGGTTTTTCAAACCCTCCACAACCAAGGTCATTGGTTTTCTTTTGCCAAGCGTCATGCTCCATCTCTAGTTTATGTTGATGAGAATACGTCTTGTATGAAGGGTTGGAAGAGTTTATTCTTTTTATCGACCGGAGAGCTATTCCTGATTATATGCCTTGGAGGTATCCAGACTCAGCTATTGATAATCCCAGGCCGCCGGTTAGTTCTTACAATCAAGAGGATGTGCGCAGGCTAAGTGCGCATGTTGTAAAGCTACAGGACATGCCTGAGGGGGTGTTGGTTTGGTCTGGATTGAGTCGGGTCTGGAAGAGTTGGACCTGAGATCCAGTTATCAAGGGCCCTAACGAAAATGGTACGGGGAGGGGGGATTTTAGTTTCTTTTCGTATTTTCTCTTTCTTGGTGTGTTTGCTAATTCTTCCTTCCTTTGTTGCAGTTATGTGTATTCATGATTTTATTTGTCTCCCTTAGTGGACCAGAACTGAGGTTCAGGAGGAGCTTCATCATGATATTAGACCTACCCTACACAGGCTTCCTTTCTATTGTACCCCCTGTTACTGCCGATGTTGCTATACTGGATCCTACTCTGGAGGACCTTGCTGCTGGCACACCAAGTGTGAAGGTTATGGCTAAAGCCGAATCCTCCAAAAAGGGTAAGGCTCTCCTTTCCGGAGCTGCTCTGAGCCATGTTACCAAACGCACCAAGTCTGCCATGGCTCAATCATCTGGAAGTACTACCTGACCTAACCTTTTTGCTAACAATTCTAAATAAGAGAGTTATGATAATGCTTGTGTTGAGATCCCGTTGATCACTCATATCCATTTCGCTGCTGTTATTCCTTCTCTATGGAACTAGAGCGGGGGTTTTGCTGCTCCCACTGCTAAAGGTCCTGGTACCCTAGGTATTTCTTTCTTTATATGGCTTGTTTTCATTTCTTGCTTGTTCTTTTGTCTTACTATTGCTTGCTTCACAGATTCTCAGTGCAAGGGAATCATGACTAATGCTGCTAAGGCATAGTCCGAGGCTGCTGGTTGCCCTCAGCCTTCTTCTAGTTCTGATCCTCTTTTCGCGACCTATCAGGGGATGGCATCCATATGGACTTCTTTCCTATCTCCCCGATCCTTACTATGCCACATATCCGGAGGATGGTGTTACTGGTAATTGCAAGTTTAGTCATGAGGAGTGGGATGCTCCACACCAGCCTACCCTGATGGTTCTAACCAAGGAGGTTTTCAAAGATCCCGCTGGTTGCAAGACAGTTGTCGACCAGTTTCCAACACCGGGGGAAATGGTTTGAATTGAAGCTCTGTCCATCGATCAATTGACTATCAAAATAAGTGTTCTTCATTGCCTGAGGATGTCTCATAGGGGAGAACTTTTCGCCTGATATCAGGGAATGCTCAAATAGCATCATGACTATGTCTAATATGCAGATTCTAGGTTAAGGAGCCTTTAGGAAAGGTGTTCTACCTTTGAGGGTTTAAAGTCTCGGGTTTTTAGAAGCAGGTTACTGATCTGAATGACAAACTTTCCTCCTCTGATGCTGCTTTTATTAAGGCCAAGGCTAATGGGAAAGAACGAAAAAAGAAAATCAAGTCTCTTACAAAGAACCTTGACTAGCTGAATGCTGAAGTGGCCTATCTTTCTGCTACTTTGAATCAGGCTATTGTTCTTGAGGCCGAAAAGGATGATGAGATCCTTCGGTTGAAAGCCTCCCTTGGAGTTTGTTTCCTTTTTTCAGAGTGGTTTTTAGAGTTTGGTCTGGAAGTTCCTTGCTAGTAATCAGTTTAGCAGAGTTCGGAAATCCTCTCTTTTGCTGCCAGTGCTGGGTTTGAGCGTGGGCTGAGTATGCATCAGACTCAGGAAGAGTTTGCTATGATTCTAAAGAATATTTTAAATTTTATGCCCGGTGCACAAGACAGGCTCACTGAAGGTTCTTCGCTTGTCGCTCAGACTGAGTATTCTTTCTGAACAAAATTTCTGACCATGCTGCTGATCCTCTATCTGTCATTCTCTACCTTGAGCATAAAAAATGGCTTACACGGCCAATATCCCTGCTCCAAAGGATACTCGTTGTTGATGAAAATTTATGTAGGCTGCTCATGCTTGGTAAAAGTGACCTCAACGGTGATAAATGTCGAGTTCAACTTGGGTCCTCCGGAGCTTGGTCCTTCGTCTCCTAACTGAAATTAAGAAAGAGCATCATTAGCTTGTCCCGGGGTGTAAATCTGATACCAACTCTGGCGTAAGAGTAAGTATGGTGGTATGAGATAAATGCAAAGAATATAAAGTATGGTCCAAAGTAGGTGTTATGTGTATCGTCTTGAGGAAATGAGCTCTACCTTTATACTATTTGGGATTCGCTACAAGACATAACCATGGGGCTCTCTCTTTGTACTATCTGTCAGTTACGTATCATTCCAAGGACGGTGGTCCTTCACAAGGACTGTACATTTGTCAGATTGTCCTTTGATACCGCTGTATTAGGACGAAGCTAATGACTCCGTACCTAACATGTCCTTCAACACAACAGCTTCTCTGGAGTTGATGGCTCTGGACCTAACGTGTCCTTCGAAAAGTCAGCTTCTCCGGAGTATTTCTTTGGTTTTAGCTCGTGCTAGTTTAGCAGCAATATCTAAGCTACTTTCTTCGTCCAGATGTTTCGGGGGGACTATACCTCATCATGTCCCCCCAGTCTAGTATGAATTCCATTTAGGCTTTCGTGCTAGACTCATCAATTTGTAATTAAGGACTTAAAATTTGTCTTCTACCTCTCTCTCTCTCTCTCTCTCTCTCTTTTCTTTTTTACTGCTCTTGGAGACGTTGCTCATCCAGCTCCACTTGGTAAAAGCTAACATGTCATCATCATGTGGATCCTTTTCCTTCATTATTTACTAGGGTTGCATCATGCTTACGTGGCGACAGTTGATTTTCCTAGAGCCACTATAAATAGCTTTCCTTTGTTTTCAAATTTTTACTTTTTGATTTTTTACCTGTGCCATTGCATCTCATTCTCTTTGTCTCAAGGTCTGTTTGCTTGCTACTGCGTCTCCTTTTTTTAAAAGTAGGTACTTTCTCTCTCTTCTTCCTATTTTCCCGCCATGTCTAAAAATGATATGAAAGACCATATCAGTGCCCTTTCTAAGAATGATTTAAAAGATTTGGTGAAGACTTATCGTATACCACTAGATCTTCATCCTTGTTTGCCTGATTGATTGAGCAGTTTACACACGTATAAAATAATATACTTATAGAGAAATTAAGGAAATCCCCAAGTATCCCTTGGACAAT
>BQNB010199389.1:0-11064 GCA_026074375.1 Tanacetum coccineum
GAAAACAAGTTAATGTATCACGAGATTTTACAAGTCAAAGAAATAAACCGTTTAATTTAGAAATTTAAGTTGGTCGGTTTTGATTAAACTTGACTAGTTCGGTTATCACAGCTGAAGACTAGTTCAGTTCACACAAGAGATAAACTAGATCGGTTCACATTGATCATAAATTAGATCGGTTCATACTGACGAGAACTAGTTCGGTCACACTGAAGACAAACTAGATCGGTTGACACTGTGTATAAACTAGATCGGTTCACACTGATGATAAATTAGATCGGTTCACAGTGACGAGAACTAGTTCGGTTCTAACTGTAAAATAACTAGTTCGGTCTTTACTTGAAAAACAACTAGATCGGTTGTCACTAGAGTAAACTAGTTCAGTTCACACTTAAAAAACAACTAGATCGGTCTCACGAAACCCACTTTTTCAAAACTAAAAAAAACACGTTTTTGCCGATTGTTTTTCAAAAAAAATTGTACCAAAAGAGTTACTAAGCCTATAGGGACAAGAAAAATGAAAGCTTTAAGGTTTTTAAGTCGAAAATTTTAAAATCAAGATTTTGACCTTTATAAAGCTAATGAACCCAAATGACACAAAATAATTTTTTTTCTATGAATCTAAGCACACACACCTATATCCAAGGATACTAGATCAAAGCTACCTATGTAGATGATCTTTTAGTGTGACTCTAAGCTTAGAAAAACAAGAAAAAAATAAAAAATTCGAATGGAAATAAAGGAAAATTTCACGAAAAAATTTAACAAACACAATATCTAAACACACCACTCCATGCTCTTAATACCAATTGAAGACTAATCAAATAACATACTAGATGTAAGGGAAAGAGATTGTTTTAGTAAGATAGAGGGTTGGATAAATACTTAGAGAGAGAAAGTAAACATATATTAATGTGTGTAAAAATGAGCAACCAACCACCTCTCCAAGACATGGAGAGGTGTTTATATACTTACTATGTATGGTGGGCTTGGGATTGTATGGGTTAATCCATGGGCATTTAGCTAACTAATTATGTAAGTTTCCAAAAATTACTTAACGAGCTAACAACAGTTATCTATGGAAGCGACCGACACTTTCCTAGGAATTTTGTATTCCTAACAATCTCCCCCTAAAGGAGGTCACTCTATTTTGCAAAAACTTAAACTTATCATACTATGCTTTAACTTTAGTCTTGAGCTCATTTAACTTCAATCATTAATCTTGTGGTTTGATGTAGTGATCATAGACTTTAGGTCTTGAGCTTGTTCCTTAGCTTGTCTTGAATGTGATCTTGAACACCTTGAAATCATCAACCAAGCATAATCTCGTTTCGCCATCTTGTAAATTTTGCCACCATGTGATCTTGTGACTTCTGGACCGACATGCTCATACCTTTCTTGATTTGTTGACTTGAAAAGCTTTAATGTTGCATCTTTCTTGAAATTCTTTAACTTTAACACTTCGTCACTTTGAGAAAGACGTTCGGTATCAGAGTGACTAAAACTTCTTTGAAATTCTTTGACTTTAATACTTCGTCACTTCAAGAAAGACGTACGGTATTAGAGCAGTGGATGTCTTGAAACATGTACTTGAGCTTTCATGATGTTTTTATGTTTGTCGATTGGGTATGAGCATGTGGCTATGAATCTTGTGAGTCAGCTGGAATTAGGTACCTTCACCTCCATCTTTAAGTATCCTGCATTAAAACAGTTAGCAATAAAGCGGGGAGACGAATATGGCTTTGTCATTCGCCCATGTTTGGTTGGAGTAACCTTTGAATCCGTGAGGATCGACTTGTGATCAGGTAGATTCAATTTAAGAAGAATCTCCTTGACATGATTTCCAGCAAAAGTATAGAATCTTTCTAACACATATGCATTAGATTCATCAAACTCAACATGTTCTTATTACCAGAACATCTCAAAGCAGACATCACGATAAGAGTGAACCAGTGAGTTACTATCTCACCGGATTGAATAGAAAATTTGATTTGAAAAATCAGTCGACGTGTCACTTGCTAAAGTGGTTTTGTAACACATCAAGAGTGTTAATCATTTCAAAAATTTATCATCAATCGTTAATTCATAACCTGGAACAAGTTTGATTCTTATAGAATTGCACCATCGTTTCTTTCCAGTTGTCACAAGTTTGATTCGTAGAGAATCACACAAGTCACCTACCATTAGCTTATTTGATGTTGGCTCAAGCAGTCTTTCCATCTTCATTGTGAATGATATCACTGAGATGTTCTTGCAAGTAGGACTCTTAATATATATCTTGTTAGTTCACATGTGTAAACTTAGCAAGCCTTTCAATCTTGTCTTGTGTCCTAATAAGATTTATGGATGATCTCTTTTGGCTCTAGACTCAATAGTGCACTTTTGTTTTAGTGATCAGAGGCTGGAACAGACTGCCGTCTTTTCAATATCAACTAACTCGGAGTGATAAAGTTGATAGAAATGCGTGTAATCTCCGTGAGAAATGAAACAAGAGTCTTTTGAGAGACCTTGAGTGGCTAGGGAGGGTTGTGCATTGCATCACTGGGTCCATGATGTCAGTCTTCAATGTAAGCTTTCATCCTTTGTGATTCTTGACAGCAGATGTATTGACCCGATTTCTGCCTAAGTGTAAGGAGGGCTTCTTTCTTTTCACCCTTTATCTTAACTTTTTTTTAATTCTTCAACTCCTTCAGCGCTTACCGAGACTTCATAACTAGTACCTTGTTGGGTTTGTTCCAGTACTAGCTCCATCTCAGTCGGCACTTTTCCCGATTATCACTTTTTTCCTTTGCTATCTTAACCTAAGGACTTCTACACTACTCACTCGTGGTATCCATGGTAGATCCCACGGTTGCGGATGGATCAGGGGATTTGATTTACCTATACCTAACCTCCTTTTAAATCCATAAAATTTAAGTTCATGGTTGGTCTTGGGTATTCGGGTATTCCATCACAATCGAAGCCAAAATCATTGAAAAGTTCAATCAAAGTGTTTGATATAAATATCAAAAGATTTACACTTTGAGAGTTTTTCATCATCACTAAAAGCTCCCCCTTAACATGTGCATCGTAATCGTAGTACATGCTAAGTGTGGAGTGCATTGAGTCCATTTTATTTGATCACATTTCAATACAAATTAGATTCAGTTTAATCACATTTTCTCCCCTTATCTAAAATGTTAATCCCTTTATAATTTGGATATCAATTTGATTAAACGTTCAGAGACAAAATGTTACACATTCTCTAACAAGAACATTTTATTGCTCCCCCTCAATATTTAAGGGTATATAAGACAGTGCTGAGTATAATAATTTGATTTTTTTTTGAATTTAATAAGAAATTCTTAAAAATTTTGTACTCGAGCACTCCTTATTATCACCATAATGTCTACACTACATATATACAAACTCACAAGTTTTTAGTATTCATGAGGAATGACCTGTTATGATGAGGACATCATATGATAAGTCATATGGTCCTTTGCAGCAGCCGAAAGTCACCCTCGTACGGTCTCCCACCAACAAATTTTTCTAGGCTCCGCATAATCCTCCTGGTCTTTAGCTGTTTATCAATTGCCTGGATCATAGCTGCTACTTTATCTCTATCACTTTGTCTCTAGATAGTCTATGGCAAATACTTCATCCGAATTCCCTTTAGACGATCATTAAGAGCAGTTCGAACATCATTGAGTGTACCGTCACTAAACTTGTATAGTTCATCAATACGCATAAATCTGTTCTTCTTGTCTTTGTTTTGGTGAATGAATCCTCTGGGATTGGAGTATGCTGAATAAGCTTCCCTTCGATTAAGATATGATCTGTACGTATCTAGCTTTATGAGGTTGAGCTTCTTTTGGTAACTTTTGACACCTAATTGAAGATCTCCCACACGCCTTTGAATGACAATGCTTCTTGTAAACATTCGCAAGGAGACATTAAAAGCAATGCGTACATCAACAGTGAGATTTGTCAACTTGCGTTAAAGAAGAAGAATTAGCATGTCTTTGATGTCTTAAATGCGAAGCCTTTTGAAATCGCCTTCTTTGAATTTGTGTAGCTTGTCATCATCTCTACGAACAGTGATCCAATCCAGATGCTTGTAATTATGCCATTCAACAACTTCTAGCTTTGTGACTATAATGATTCTGCGTTTGGAGTAGACATCACGAGCAGATTCCTTGTTAACCGCAAATCCATAGAATTGTTGTCGTTTTCACCCCTAATGTGAGATTCCCCAAAGTGCATGTTTGTCATAGCTTGCCGGCACTTGACTCCACATTCTGTTAGGGACCAAACCTTCAATCCATTTGATATGCCCGTAATCTGCGGCCTTGGTCTTCATCACTAAAGTTGTATATTTTTAGCTTGAGACACCACCACTTAGATATACAAGGTCGTTGTTGATGAAGTGATCAAAAAGAATGACTTGACGACCTCGGGAATTAGGTATCAATGGTAGTGGATTTCGCAGATCATGTGGATATTGCTGGCCTTCAGGGTTAATCCAGTCTAATTAATAAGTGGTTGCCTTGTAGACTTCTTCCAGGAAATATTCAAGTTCTACCAGACTCTTGCATGATCCCTTCATCAGCTCGAATGTTAGACCGGTTAATAATTCTGGAGTTAAAGTGTCAACTTTAAGCCGGTTCATCACGAACGCTGAGAAATTAAGGGGAGTGTCCATCAGCTCATTAAATGACTCACGCGGATCTTCCATCTGGGCCAAAGAGCTTAGCCAAGTTTGAACAGGTTTATAAGACTCAGGCAAAGTCTTGTTCTAATCATGATCGGGAGTAGGAGGTTTTGCTGGTTTCTGAAACCAATCAGGAAGCTGAGAGGTCTCTTCATTGGGTTGATCTTCAGTAACTTCTGTTTCGAACTCCTGATGTGCGGGTTCTTCTAAATCTTTGGCAGTGTGCATTGGCTCCTCTACTTGAGCAGATTCACTAGCAGACTTGTGATGTGATTTGGACCCTTCAGTTGACTTGCCAGTTGTCTTGGATGTCTTTTCCTTTGGTGCACTGGTAGACTCTGGTTCTTTTCCAACACTTCTTCTTTTAGACCCTCGGTTTGATCTAGCAGAGGGTTTTTCGTCTTTATCCTCATCATCTCTATGTCTTTTAAATGAAACAGTATCTCCATAAGTGTCAAGTATGAGCTTGTCACTTTTGTAAGCGTCGACTAGTGCTTTATAGAGATTCTTTTGTTCATCAGATATGTGGATTGACTTATTGCTCTCCATCTTGTCTATGAGAATCTTCTTCAGCTCTAATTCAGGTAGGTTGGCGGCTATAACATGAGATGTCTTAGATTCAATGGATGAATGAGTCAGAACCTCATCTTTAAGTTGTTCATTGACACTCTTCTCAATTTTCGGCAAAATCTTAGAGACTTTAGCTTTAACTTGTTCCTTGACTTGATCCTTGATTATTTTCTTAATGTTATCATCAAGTTTGTTGAGGAAGTCTGCATTTTCAGCTTGGGCTTCATCTCTGAGTCTTTCGGATTGTAACTGAATAGCTGTTTTGACGGCTTCATGCATCTTGTTAGCAAGGTATACATCAACAATGCCAGGAATTGAAGAAACTGCTACAGAAAATTGATTCGTTTGATTAAACTCTGAGAAGTTGTTTTCTAAGTTTTTAGTCTATGGTCAAACTCAAATAAAGATCCAAAGTTTAGAAGATCTTGTAGTGAGGAGCTTGGAACAGTTGGTGGTATAAGAACTGGTGTTTGTTGTAGTTGTATGATGAGAGGAGTGGGTGGTGGAGGAAGAGCTGGTGTTTATTGCAGATGTGTGATGAGAGGAGTGGGTGGTGGAGGAAGATTTGTTGCAGATAACAGAGGTGGCTCAGCAATGGTAGTAACCGGACATCTACTAGTGAAGTTGACTCAGTGTTTAGATTAAACAAAGAGTCAATACTTGTGTCTGGACTAGGGTTGAGCATGTTTGAAACGAATCCAGATGACATAAAAGAACTCTATTGTTGACCTTCTGGATTGACCGTAGTTATGATCACATAAGTGTCTTCTATTACTTGAGTAGTGTGAACGATAGTGCGTGGAGCATCTGTCATTTCAGTATCTCTTCCCTCTAGATTGACGTTCACGTCCCTGTATAATGCATCCACTTTTGCTTCTTCATTTGTCTCTTCTTCATTCATTTTATCTCCCTCAACATTTTCATCTTGAATTTCTTCATCACTGTCTTCATCATCAGTGGATTCAACATGCGAAGGTGTTTGAACACGAGGATCAAATCTATCTTCTTCTTTATCTTCTTCATCATGAGTGGAAAACTTGGGATGAACGAAGTCATCACCGTCGTTGTCTGAATCAGTTTGCTCATCATCATCACCTTGTTCTTCATCACCATGTTCATCATATTCCTGTCCATCATTGTCTTGATTATTAGCATCATCATTATCATCATCATTGTCATCATCATCATCATTCACGGCTACTTCATCATCATCCTCATCTTCACTAGACTTCCAACATATTTGCTCGTCATTAGATCCATATGTTGGCACATCGAGAACCCCTGGTTTATCACCAGTTCCATCATTTGAACCTGAGCCGCTGGCGTGAGAGCTGTGAGTTTGTATCAGGCTTCTTTTAGTGGTTAACTTCATTTGTTTAGTGTTAGTTAAAGCAACCTCAAATAGCACTGTTATACCTTTAGCTTTAGATGACTTTGCAGGTTGCTTCTTCTTTATAGTTTTAGCTGCCTTTGCAGAAGTCTTGAGTCTTTTGCCTTTAGTTGGAGGAATCTTTGTCATGTCAGATCCAACCTGCTTCTTCTTGACACATGCTTTAGTTTTTGGTGGTTCAACTCCTGAAGCAATGACATAGTATTCTTTGTAGGATTCAGAATCTTTGATGGCTCCATTCGTCAATTCATCAGGAAACATGGCACCATACAGCTGTGTGTCCTCATGCTTAAAGACAACCTTGATCGTGGTGAACATGTAGTCATCCCTGGCAAAGTGCCAATTTACCTTGTTCATTCTTAGAATAGATTGATCCTTAGTCATGAAGAAGTTGACGATGACTTTGGTGAAGTGAGGGTAGTACATCTCATTACTCCTCTTGACATTCGTTTTCTCTTCATGATAAAAAAATTCCTCCCACAGACGGTTGGCATAGTCTACATTCTTCTTATGGTACATGCCCCAAAGGATTTGAGTTTAAGATAGTCGAAGACTGTCATAACCGGTACTTTTACCACTCAGACACTTGTTGATAACCGCAGAAAATAATCTCCAAGGTTGATGTAGCTTGTTGACATTGAAATCGGTGATCATTTTAATCTCTTCACTGTGACCGAGATCTCTGAGAAATGTGAGAATTGCCTCTTCAAAGGGTAGTTCCTTGAATTGTTGATTAGGGAGTTAGGGCATATTTGAAGCATTTCTCTAAAGTACTCAAGATTCAGCAATATGTTTTTATTATTCATCTTGAAACGAATCGAGTGATGATGAACTGTAGCAGTGGCCCAAAACTCTTGCATGTAAATTTCTGGAACATCCGCTATGATCTGGAATGCCTTGTAAAAGGGAGTGAGTTTCAAAACATCATAAACCACTTGAAGAGTTGCTTCTTTGGAGTTAAGGTCTAAGCTTAGTCGAAGATTACTTTTGCCAATCTTGAGTCGGTTGGTAGGAGCAACTAAAGCGTCATCCAATGCAAATTTGTTCAGATTTCGTGGCTATCCATCGTTGTGGCTTAAGAAAGAATCAATACAGTTTTTTATATATAACCAAGTTTATATATAAACTATATAGACCTTTTATGTGAACGTTTTGTTTTTCTCATGATTTTGAAAAATTAGACCTTAGACTTTTGGCACTGAACAAGATCTATTCCTCTAAATGGTCAACTTAGATAGACATCTAATATGCTTAAGGGATTAGGAATAACTTCCTTGATAATTTAGGAAATCGTGGTAGTTCTAACTAGTAAGAATTTAGATAACCCAGTCGTACTTTAGTTAACCTTGATTTTACCTCGCTTTTAAGCCTATTTTAACTCAATTAGATAGCATAATTAACCAGTTTTAATTAGCCTGCTAAGTTAAGTTCTAATTTGCCTTCAAATAGAAATTCTTGCTGTCTTTCAGTGTTTTTGGTTTATGAATCTATTAGATCGGTTCCTTAAAGATTTCACTAGATCGGGTCCTTAATGATAACAGCAAGATCGGGTCTTTAATCAAATCAACTAGATCGGTTCCTCAAAAAAAACTAGATCGGGTCATTTTTGAGAAAACTAGATCGGTTCCTTAAGATTAATGACTAGATTAGGTCTCAAAGAACATGATTAAATCGGGTCTCAAAGAACAATACTAGATCGGGTCTTCAAAGAACATGACTAGTTCAGGTCACAAAGAACATGACTAGATCAGGTCTCAAAGAACTTGATTAGACCGGGTCACAAAGGAAGTAGACTAGATCGGTTCCCAAATGAATTAGACTAGATCGGTTCCAAGGGTTCTGACTAGATCGGTTTCCAAAGGATTATGGACTAGATCGGTTCCCAAATGAATTAGACTACATCGGTTCCAAGGGTTCTGACTAGATCGGTTCCAAAGGATTCTGGACTAGATCGGTTCCCAAATGAATTAGACTAGATCGGTTCCAAGGGTTTCAACTAGATCGGTCCTTTAACACCATGACTAGATCGGTTTTTAAAGGGATGTGACTCGTTCGGGTCCTTCAAAGGTTTTGACTAGATCGGGTTCGTTAAGGAACATGACTAGATCGGGTACTCATAAAGATTCACAATCGTGAGTTATTGCACACGGGTTATTCATTTATAACATTTGTAATTGTGTAAGCAACATTTAAAAGCACTTTAAACTTGGAATCACTACACAAGTACCAACGAAACAACGTACACAAGTAAACCGAGCAAGAACATAAACATTTTGACAAGATTATACATGTTAATGCATATTAAGACATTCAAATGCATTCAAGTGATCATAGACTATATTCCCAATACTTTACCCACTAGCAATAAACATTAAAACCCAAAAACCCAAATATTCGAACAAACAATCGAACATAACTGAGTCAAATGTTAAGCCCATATAAAACTGCTTTAAACAAGGCGTCTACACACCAATGGCATCAAAACCCCTCAATCAATTTGAAGATTTGAACACTTTTGATTTTTGAAACCCTAATTTGAAACTTAGGGTTCTTCGAGTTCAAAAATGGTGAAATCAAAAAATTCCTTCAAGGTTTGAGATGTATATGACGTGTAGGACGAGTTTTGAGTTATACCTTAGAAGCGAAAATAACAAGAGATGGAAATGGAGGTGTTGGCGATCGAGTGAGGGAGAAAAAAAATGTGTAAAGTGTGAGTGTTTGTGAGACCAGGGGACGGGTTGGGGTGGAAAGGGGTTATTAACACAAATTTGACTTTAACACATTTGGCCCCTCAAGTTTCTACTTTTATCAATTTTACATAATTAAGTTTTATAAGGCATCTTCAAGTTAAACAAGTAGCACAAAAAAGTCCCTAATGTTTAAACTATCATACCTATAGACTTAATTTATGCAAAATACTCTCAAAAGGCATAAACACATAGCATATAAGGCACACGAAAGCTAAGCTCAATTATCTTTCGATAACAAATGATATTCCGTTATAGTTTAAAACCTTTTTCCCTTGAAACTCATTATTATTATGAAGAAGATATTTGACATTTTCTCCCCCTCAAACAATGACCCGTTTTCTATTTAAAGAGCTGTAGTCGTTGTTTGAGAAGCCGAATGTCTTTGAAAAAACATTTTTTAATGAAGCAATGTGATATTTTTGAAAAACAAACACCAAAATAAGATTTCTCTTATTTTAACACATAAGCGCACTAACACGTACACTGACACGTACACTTCTGGAATTATAGAAGCACGGTAATGTTTGCAAAGTAAACACAAGCCTTTGCATGGTCATTAAGTAGACCATGCCCGAGAATAAATTCCCGTTGAGAGGTCAAGTTTTCTTTTTGAAATACTTTCCTTTAAGATGATAACCGGGTTGCTATCTGAAAATAATATCAAGCCATTTGGCATGTTTTGAAAACATTTGGAACTTCTGCTTGAACTTCATTTACAGCCTCGTATCATTATTGAATGAAATTTCTAAGACCGTAAATGTTATCGATTTTTAGAAGACATGCCATTATACTTTTCTCATTTTTTAATTTTTTTTCTTTGATTTTTAAGAGTTTATATTTTTGTATTTTGTTTTTATAAAAGTTTTCTAAAAATAAAAATCTTTTTGGTTTTTATGATTTTTAATATATACATATTATATAGGATATGTGAATAGGTACCACCATTATTCATCAACTTCATCTGCCAAGTATTTCAGAGTCTCCGGCGTAAAACTTCGCATTCCCAGCTTGTTGATAAGAAATTCAATTCTTTCTCTTGCAAGGGCTTTTGCACACATGCATATAGAAAATTGTAGGTCAGGTCTACTGGCTATAAGATAAAGGAGAGTGTCAATCATGCCACGATAGTGTGACGGATCAATAGCTTTCCCTTCTTTATCCTCATCCATCTTTTAAGTCATTTTCTATGATTATGACTGTTGTACTATGAAATAATACCCCAGATTAGCTTCCGCTGCTATATGTAAAAAATAAGGGTGTTACAAGATGCCTCTGGGATTTTGAAAATTTTGTAATCCTAAGAAAAATGAGATTTTTCCCATCATTGACATCTTAAATTTTGAACACATGATTTTAGCAAATAGGTCACAAAGTTCTGGTGTAGATGCAGCAAAGATAATATCATCGACATATACTTGTACCAGAAGTAATTCCTTACCTTCCTTACGGATGAACAGTGTAGGATCCATTGAGCCTTTGGAGAAGTCTTGGGATATCAGGAACGAAGACAACATGTCATACCATGCACGTGGAGCTTGTTTCAACCCATAAAGAGCTTTCTTTAGCTTTGTTAGGTTTAAGAAAAAGACTCGGTCACCCCATGTATTTTCATGTTTAGCATAGCTCGTAGTTTTGTTAGTAATCGTATGATTTATGGTGTT
>BQNB010199392.1:0-11064 GCA_026074375.1 Tanacetum coccineum
GAAAACTTTACCAGTTACGCGGTAATCGTTTTTATGTTACGATAAAAGATTAAAAGTCAAAAAGTCAAGTCGGACCCAAAAAGTCAAATGTTAAAATAGTTATTTAAAATTCCGAAAATTGCCGGATGTTACAGATGTGAGGTATTAATGAGGTTAAATTGAGGTATTAATTACATATTTGACACATAAAGACTTGTACCTGACACACTAGAGATGCTGACACACTATTAATACGCTATAATTGACACACATGAATTTTTTAGCTAACAATGTTGACACACTTCCACATAATTTCTTGTAATTGACACACAGTTGACACATTTTCATATGATATTAATGACACATAAATGAATTCTTTACACTTTTTATCTTTTTTTACCCAAAATCACTTTCTATTTGAACCAAACTCTCTCTCTCTCTCTCTCTCTATATATATATATATATATATATATATATATATATATAAGGTGAGGTTATTGTGAAAAGTTACAAATGGTAAAAAGTATATATATATATATATATATATGGTGAGGTTATTGTGAAAAGTTACAAATGGTAAAAAGTATAAAATGATTTCTAGCCATTAGATGTGAGATATTAATGAGATTAAATTGAGGTATTAATTACATATTTGACACATAACGACTTGTAACTGACACACTAGCGATGTTGACACAATATTAATACGCTATTATTGACACACATGAATTTTTTAGCTAACAATGTTGACACACTTGCACATAATTCCTTGTAACTGACACACAATTGACATATTTTCACATGATATTAATGACACATAAATGCATTCTTTACACTTTCTATCCTTTTTACCCAAAATCACTTTCTATTTGAACCAAACTATATATATATATATATATATATATATATATATATATATATATATATCGTGTTCGTGTTGACTTGTTCAGGTTGGCGGGTTATTATAACCTCTACCCAAACATGACCCATTTATTAATCGTGTCAAGAATCTTAACCCTAACCCAGACCTGCATAACACGTGTAACCCGTTTAACCTGTTTAAGTAAATAGGTCAAGCGGTGAATAAGGTTGGTGGTTTGTCGATTTAACTAATTTAAATGCAAAAAATGATATAAGGATGTAAAAAATGATAAACATAGCATACAAATAATTATGCGACAATTTCAATGATATATGAGTTATAATCGTAATTCACTCATATTAACTACATAACAAAATACATCTAATCCAAATCCAACATAAAATTCAAGTTATATATTTTATTTTTAGAGGCTTATATGTAGTTAAACGGGTTCACCTGTTGACCTGTTTAATACTTACTCAACCCAAACACGACCCATTTATTAAACGGGTAATACGGGTTGACCTGTTTATGACCCAAACCTGTTTAACCTCAACCCAAGCCTATTTGACTTCGTGTTCGCCTGTCGAAAAATTTGCCACCTATATATATATAATATATATATATTATTATATACATAGTATTTTATATATATATACTATATATATATATATACAAACAATACACACATTATTATTTAAGAGGAGGTACTTGTTCACATCATAGGCTGACTAATATACAAATGCCACGTCATAATCAATGCTATAACCATCATTTTTTAAAACTAATGCCCACCTCACCTTTACAAAGCCACCTACGCAAGAACTTTGGAAAATATTGAGAAATCAGAAATAAATATATAAAAATAACAACAAAGAGGTTCGAACCTGAGATGCTTCATACAAAGACAATATACTTAACCACTAAACCAGATTAGTTTTTGTGATAGAAAATGGAAACCAATAAATTTAAGCCTTGAAAAAGCGTGAAACAAAAGCTAGGATTTCAAAAAATCAAAAACAGATATTTATTCCATTCCTGATAAACCATTTGACTCATTCATGTCCCAATCCTTTCCGAGATAAACCAAATCGATTTTCTTCACAAGTCATAACAAAAACCTAAAAAAAGTCAACATCATAACATCTTCAAAACCACGATCTTCAAAAATCAAAAAATTCATAAATCAAACACAAATCTTTCTTGCTTGGTGGCCAAAAGGATACATAGATTGCAACACTCCCTATTGCATAGATAATAAAGAAGGCTCAAGGCTGATGAATTCGCAGGGGTCTTCCCAGGTTGGTTTTTAAAGTATGAATAAACTGCATCTTGATGCATACTCATTTGATGCATTAATACTTGATATGTAGAACTAAATTTACAAAACACAAATATGGGATTGTGAAGATTGATTTTTGACAAAGTTATCCAAAGCTTACATTTGTTTACTACCAGAATATTTAAACAATGATCTTCGTATTTTAAAAAAATCTTGATTTGTTTCCTTTGGAGGTGGTAAAGCATACAAAATATAGATTGGTTTTCACATAGATGTTGGATGAACTACTTACTTATTATTGCTGTTAAAAAAACTACTTACTTATTAATAAATAGTGAGTTTGATTAGTTGCAGATATTAAAAGCAATGGATCTTTGTATTAATTGTTTGCAGCGATAGTTACAACATTGAGACAATACACTTGAGGAATGGATAAGTAATAAAGATTTTAAGGGATTCTTTAATGGCTTGACATGCCTGTTCTCACCATTATCTCTGAAGGAATGGATAAGTAATAAAAAAATTTCAAAAAATGAAGTATCCACGTACCCGAAGTGGCATATTCCTAATGATGACAAAATTCAATTAGCCAATGAACTCCTAAACCTGCATCTAGATTTCGCTTTAGACGAGGTGGTAAAAATATGTCAGGATAATATTCACTCTGATCCATGTTAGCCTTGATACTCATTTTATAACCGTGCAATAAATTCTTATCTTCAAAAGATAAAAGTCTGGCTTATGACATTTTATTTGGTTTGTTGTACAGGCCAAAAGTTCAATATAGACCCAATATTTGTCATAGACCCAATGAACCAATCCTAGCCACTCATTTTTTTTATCAAAAATAAAAAAACCCACTTTCCACCTCTTTTTTAAAAATTAAATATCTCACACACTGTTAATCGTTACGCAAAACAAAACATATCATCGCGACGAGAATTAAATTATCTTTCTATAGAGGGGCGACACTATGTACTTTCGACGAACTTTTTTTTATGATTTTATGAAGTCATATACGATTTTATGAAATCATATATGATTTATGAAATCATATATGATTCGTTATACGAATCATATATGATTCGTCACACGAATCATATATGATTTTCGCAATTCGTGACTGAAACAAAATTGAAAAAAAGTTCGTTAGAATCACAAATCATATATGATTTCATGAAATCATATATGATTCGTTATACGAATCATATATGATTTTCGCAATTCGTGACTGAAAAAAAAATCGAAAAAAAGTTCCTCGAAAGTATATCGTGTCACCCGTCTACTGAAAGATAAAAAAATACTCATCGCGATGGTGTATTTTTTGTCGTGTGACGATTTACCGTTTGTAAGATATTTTATTTTTAAAAAAGAGGTGGAAAGTAAGTTTTTTATTTTTGATGAAAAAATGAGTGGCTAGGATTGGTTCATTGGATCTATGACAAATAATGGGTCTATGTTGATCTTAACTCGTTGTACAGGAAACGAGAAAGACCACTTGAAAGTGACTCTTTTGTTGATAGACTCTTCATTGCAAGGTGTATTGTCATGCTTACCTTATTTTATACCATCTTTTAAAAATGTAAAGGTTGAAAACCCGCCATTTTTAATTGCTAGCTGGAGCAACGGGGTCAAGTGTTGGCAGCACGACTTTGCGTGAAAAAACCGCTAATATCATCCATTTAGCCTGCAAATAATAATTCACTCTCCCTGGATTTATTTTCTTTCTATTGTTTATATCTTTTACTATATTAAATCAACATGTTAATTATATATTATCTTTCAAATATTTGCTTGAGATAAAATTAGATGACAACATTCTTTTGCTATTACTCATTCGTATTATCGCGGCTTTGGGGAACTACGGTAAGTTTATAACAAGCATATGAGTTTTATTATCTATTTTTGAGTACTTTCTTATTGCCAAAGATGATGGTACAGGAATTTATGAATATGAACCAAAAAAAAGAGTGGACTAACCATAGGCAAGCACTAAAACTGAAATTTGTTGCCATTATAGAACCCATGGTTAATTTTATTGTTTCGACTCATTCTAAAGGAAAGAAAAGGTAATGCTTCCGATATGTTTATATCCTCTTTATATCGATGACCGTGTCACTATGGCTATTGGGTCACGCATGCTTACATCGATGACCGTGGCAATTGGCATAGAACAAGCAAATGTGCTCCGGAACATGTAATGTTTCTAGGAAAATTATTCTAATAGGAGCTAAGATATGAAAGATCCTTATTAGAAACTAGGTGTTGTGAAAGTAGAAGGTAGATGACTACAAGATTATCTGGTATATGCTACAAATGTAATCCATATGTGATGTTTATGTCTTATTGGGTGTGCTAATTACTTACAACTTTGTGAAATCGATCTCTCTCGAATATTGGCTCTCAGACCACTTTCTTCATTCGGGAGTTAGTTGAGAAATACAGAAAAGCAGAGGATGCGTGTTGCTAGAAAGGTGAGTGCATAGATTCGCTCCATTGACTTATTGTTATGCACACAACAATAGTGGGAGTAGGTCACTTTTCGCGCTTAAAGATGGTGACCCATACTTGAAAATAATGTTTAAATATGAAGTTATGACTTTCCACATTTTTTAAACTATACCCGAAGAATATTGAAAACTATACTCTGTAATATTTTAAAAACCAATATTGATATTAAGATCATTATTGATATTAGATCTTTCCAGTTACTTTAAAAACCATAAAATAAATGACAAACATTGCTATTATGCTTAAATTTTCTTTTTGTATAATATACAATTTAATTAGGGGTGTTGGACTTGGGCTTTTCGTTTGGGCCTGTTTGGTTTTTTAATTAAAAAGGGGAATTGGGCCGGGTTTTATATAAAGTTTATATAAGTGGGCTAACCCGGGCCCACTAGGTGGGCCCACTAGGTGGGTACGGGTGGGCCCACTTTTAGAAATTTAGGTTTTTGGGTTCGGTTTTTTATTGTTCACTTTTCCGGGTTGACTTTGACTTTTGTTGACTTTGGCTTCGATTTGACTTTGTCTTTTCCATGCTTTTCCATTCCGTGCTTGGTTTTGTCCGTTTTTGCTTGATTTTTTGTCCTTTTATCGGATATCCGTTTCCTGCACAATATAAGTGAAAACATACAAATACAATGTATTTTTGGTACGTTTTGGGTCATTTAAGTCCGATTTTAATGGTGAAAGGTATGTGTAATTAAACGCATACCAGTTATAATGACCATATAACTGCTGAAACTGAATGCACATTCTAATTAGTAGCAGGAGCTGTTATAGATGCACATATCGCAAGATTGAGAAGTATACTAGAAATAGAAGTTATGTAAACTAAAAAATTAGTCATCGCGTTTACACAGTAACATAAAGGTATTTATTTGTTCGACACATAGTGAAATACAAGTGAAAAACCAACATCATATATAAAAGTTCAGCTATTAAGATTCTAATTTGTGTGCAATATTTTCTTTTTAACCTACGAAATAGCGACAACTCATTTCCTTTAAATTTATAGCTATTGTTGATTTCGGCCACATGGCTCTTGAATGGCATTCATTGTGATCTGATTATATATGAAAAGTGGAGGAATAATTCCTGTTTAAAACCAATTATACAACGGAAGTAAGCAATAACTGTCCATTTAGGTGTGTTTGGCAAAGCGATAATGTAATATGAGAAGTCATATAAATGAAAATCCACATTAGAAACATGATTGCTATACTTTCTGCTATTGCAGAACATATGGAATAGCCCAAAATGATCTCGCGAAGCAACTTGGCATCAAAAACAACAAAATATTTATGTATTACAGAGTTTTGAATAACGTAGGTTGATTGTGAGACAATCTACAATAATAAAGAAGAAAGAAGTTGGCAGTGAATGGGAGTATAAAAGTGAACGATGACATGGAAGTTGCCACAGGAGATGGTGTTGCTGAGGGACGGATAAAAGACTTTGTATCTGCTATAAGAGCTTTTACTCATAAGCTAGAAATAGCCCCATGCGAGGTTATACTCTACATTGCCGCTGATAGTTTAGTCACTTAGTCTTTGTATTTTCATGTGCTGATTGTGATTCATATGTATGCACGTTTAGTTTTTGAATTCTCCTTGGCAAATAATATTGAACTAATAGTTAAATATATTTTGTGCTTCTAAGTATACTCATATTCGACATGAAACGCGAGTGTTACTGAACTCAAACCTTTCAAATAATAACTGTAGCCAAACATTTTGAGCTAAGTTACGTATGGTGGATCATGATGTTGTCGAGCTAAACATTACTAGTATAATACTTCGTAAGTTACCAAAAACATTCAGCTAATGCGAAGTATAAATAGGTACTTTGATTTCGTCTACAAAGCGTACATCCTATCCTAAATAATATACAATCTTTAGCTGAGTAAAAATCTAATTAGTGATGATCATGAGACAAGGGTTCTCATGAACACAAAGCATTCTTTACCTTTCATAAAGAATAATTTGATTACAGGATCGAACACTCTTGGCGTACTTGGTGTGAACAAACTCGATCTTGCTGATCACCATGGTACCATGTCATGCATTGTTATCATAATATAATGAGTAATCTTTTTCAAAATAAATATATGTTTACTTTGATTCTCCTAAATAATCTAACTAATATCAAAATGTATGCAAGTATTTATGTTCAAGTAAATTATTGCTATTACAAAACATGACTTGCTAGACAACTTATGAAATATATATCTGGCATGAGATTGGACTTAATTTAAACCCATTTAAGACCATGTAAAAATGAACTAAACACATTTGATCCATGTCAAGAGAGGTTGTGATCTGAGTGTCATAGCGAAAGACGTATAAAATAAACATTTGACGTGTGATTAGTTTAATACGCTGTTAAAAGAAACAAAACCCATAAATTAAAGGAATAACTTATCTACGTTAATTTTAAAACAGTGTTAGCTAATTTATGATTCTTTCATAAGGTTATGAAAGAGAATATGCAGGTGGATATATATATATATATATATATATATACCAGTGGCTAAGCCCGCCTGATGGATGGGCATGACTTGTAATTATTGTTTATATTTTTTTGTTTTGCTAAATATTTGGTTTTTAAAATTGTATATTATACAAAAAGAGAAATTAAGAATAATAGTAATGTTTGTCATTTATTTTATGGTTTTTAAAGTAACTGGAAAGATCTTAATATCAATATTGATCTTAATATCAATATTGGTTTTTAAAATATTACATAGTATAGTTTTCAATATCCTTCGGGTATAGTTTAAAATATGTAGAAAGTCATAACTCCATATTTAAACATTATTTTTCAAGTATGGGTCACCATCTTTAAGCGTGAAAAGTAACCCACTCCCACTATTTTTGTGTGCATAACAATAAGTCAATAGAGCGAATCTATGCACTCACCTTTCTAGCAACACGCATCCTCTGCTTTTCTGTATTTCTCAACTAACTCCCAAATAAAGAAAGTGGCCTGAGAGCCAATATTCGAGAGAGATCGATTTCACAAAGTTGTAAGTAATTAGCACACCCAATAAGACATAAACATCACATATGGATTACATTTGTAGCATATACCAGATAATCTTGTAGTCATCTACCTTCTACTTTCACAACACATAGTTTCTAATTAATGTCTGGCAACATAGCTGGAATGTTGTTGTCAAGAAATAATGGCTCAAGTAGCGATATCGCATCCTAATGGTTTATGATTGTGTGATCATCTTCAACTGCAAACTCTTACCACTGATCCTGCAATTTGTAACTTAATAGTGTCAAAAGGAAGAACATAAAAGAACATGCTCAGTTCTATAGAATTAAAGGATACTTTTACATAATACCTTTTTAGTAATACAACATATATACCTATCCGGATGTGTCCACCATCTATTCAAACACCGTATGTATAAGAAATATAGATGCCATTAGTATTAGGAATATTTGAGTATGTTTGAGATGAATCAAAGACTATTATTGACTAGTAACTATAGATGGCAATTCAACTCGTTTATTTAAAATGGGTTAAACTTGTAATTAATTTTTGGGAAGAATAGGAACATAAACAGCTTGGTTTAGAATGGAACAGGTCAAAAACGATCCAAGTATTTAAAGCTCTTAAAAATCAGATGTAAAAACATATAAATAAAAAAGCAGAGCATGGTTCACGAGTCAACTGAACCATCCATTTCTACCCATTAATCTGCCTCGACGACCTATTTGCCCATTCTTAACAAATACATATGAAAAACAAACCTTGTTGTTTCTTGAGTTGTTGCCTCACTTCTTCAAGCTCTGTAAGACAAAGTCCCTCTCATGCTTGAGAGCTAACAACTCTGTCTCCACTGAAACAGATTTTAGTCATTTTAAGACTACTGTCGGTCGTAAACATGATAAAAGAAATTAACATAAAAACAGAAAGAATATTATAAAAGAGATTTTAATCATTTTAGTCATTAATAAACTTTGTTTATTTCGTAGAAAGAATGTTATAAGCAGCTACACCAAACTTTGTTATTTTCAATTCGTTAAAGAATGTTATTTTCATGTTTATTTCGATTTTAGTCATATGTTGTACCGGCTCTTCACGCTCTCAGTCGCTCATTCTACCACCTATGTTGAATCCTATGATTCTGATAATCAAAAGATATCTAAGATATTAGTGTCAAATTTTTCTTAAAAAGATTTAGTTTTTATGATGACCAAACTTCACCTTTATGCTAAACTCATGTGGCACAGAATATGACTAAGTTTCCCGCTCCAACAAAGGCCTCTTGGTATTTTCAAGCTACAAAAGACGTAATATAAATCTAAACTGCAATGGATAACATTGTGAAGATACTGGTTTTTGGTTGCTTTGTACCCATAGTCACTATAATCAGTTTCAAAACACTAAGCCAAACACCCCCTGCTTCATAGAACAACCTGAAATTACGAAATAAATAAAGTTTATTAATGCATTTTTTGTAAAAAAACATATGGATTTAAAGTTTAAAATAGGGATCTTTCATACCTTAGCTCCTATTAGAATAATTTTCCTAGAAACATTACCTGTTCCGGAGCACATTTGCTTGTTCTATGCCAATTGCCACGGTCATCGATGTAAGCATGCGTGACCCAATAGCCATAGTGACACGGTCATTGATATAAAGAGGATATAAACATATCGGAAGCATTACCTTTTCTTTCCTTTAGAATGAGTCGAAACAATAAAATTAACCATGGATTCTATAATGGCAACAAATTCCAGTTTCAGTGCTTGCCTATGGTTAGTCCACTCTTTTTTTGGCTCATATTCAAAAATTCCTGTACCATCATCTTTGGCAATAAGAAAGTACTCAAAAATAGATAATAAAACTCATATGCTTGTTATAAACTTACTGTAGTTCCCCAAAGCCTTGATAATACGAACGAGTAATAGCAAAAGAATGTTGTCATCTGATTTTCTCTCAAGCAAATATCTGAAAGATAATATATAATTAACATGTTGATTTAATATAGTAAAAGCTATAAACAATAGAAAGAAAATAAATCCAGAGAGAGTAAATTATTACTTGGAGGCTAAATGGATAATATTAACAGTTTTTTCACGCAAAGCCGTGCTGCAAACACTTGACCCCGTTGCTCCAGCTAGCAATTAAAAATGGCGGGTTTTCAACCTTTCCATTTTTAAAAGATGGTATAAAATCAGGTAAGCATGACAATACACCTTGCAATGAAGAGTCTATCAGCAAAAGAGTCACTTTCAAGTGGTCTTTCTCGTTTCCTGTACAACAAACCAAATAAAATGTCATAAGCCATACCTTTATCTTTTGAAGATAAGAATTTATTGCACGGTTATAAAATGAGTATCAAGGCTAACATGGATCAGAGTGAATATTATCCTGACATATTTTTACCAGCTCGTCTAAAGCGAAATCTAGATGTAGGTTTAGGAGTTCATTGGCTAATTGAATTTCGTCATCATTAGGGATATGCCACTTCGGGCACGTGGATACTTCATTTTTTGAATTTTTTTATTACTTATCCATTCCTTCAGAGATAATGGTGAGAACAGACCTGTCAAGCCATTAAAGAATCACTCAAAATCTTTATTACTTATCCATTCCTCAAGTGTATTGTCTCAATGTTGTAACTATCACTGCAAACAATTAATACAAAGATCCATTGCTTTTAATATCTGCAACTAATCGAACTCCCTATTTATTAATAAGTAAGTAGTTTTTTTAACAGCAATAATAAGTAAGTAGTTCATCCAACATGTATGTAGAAACCAATCTATATGTCTTGATTTACTGTGAAACAATTTTGTATGATTTACTACCTCCAATGAAGTTTGGATGTGATGAATTTATTTAGTCAACCCGCAATATACAACAATATCAACATTATTTAAATGTTGCATTGGATAACTTTGTCCTTCATTCTTTCTACACCTCAAAAGGCAACAAATCAAGATTTTTTTAAAATACGAAGATCATTGATGCAGTTTATTCATACTTTAAAAACCAACCTGGGAAAACCCCTGCGAATTCATCAGCCTTGAGCCTTCTCTATTATCTCTGCAATAGGGAGTGTTGCAATCGATGTATCCTTGTGGCCACCAAGCAAGAAAGATTTGTGTTTGATTTATGAATTTGTTGATTTTTGAAGATCGTGGTTTTGAAGATGATATGATGTTGACTTTTTTTAGGTTTTTGTTATGATTTGTGAAGAAAATCGATTTGGTTTATCTCGAAAAGGATTGGGACATGAATGAGTCAAATGGTTTATCCGGGAATGGAATAGATATATGTTTTTGATTTTTTGAAATCCTACCTTTTGTTTTACGTTTTTCAAGGATTAGATTTATTGGTTTGCATTTTCTATCCCAAAAACTAATCTGGTGTAGTGGTTAAGTATATTGTCTTTGTATGAAGCATCTCAGG
>BQNB010199395.1:0-11064 GCA_026074375.1 Tanacetum coccineum
GACCGAATATACAAATGTTTTGAACTGTAACACCATAAACACATTTAGATAAAACATGTGCATTTAAAATGAATTTAGGAAATATCTAATATTATAAAAAAAAATTTATAGGTGCCTCGTGACCCACGTATGGTTCCATCCCTATTACTATACTACACATTTCACAAGTGAAACGACGTAGCTTCGCATTGCTACAGTGCTTAAAATGAATAGTGCTACAGTAGCGCTACAGTGCCCGGCCCATTGGGCTTCCATTTTGGGCCGGCCCATTTTTTTTAGATACGCAATATAAAAAAAATTTACTCGGCACAAAATCAAAAAATAAAAATACAAAAGCACTGATTTATTCAGATCAAAAACTACCCGCTACATGAGGCCCAACACATAAGGCCATATTAAAAAAAACTATTAAATATAAGACAAAAAAATAAAAGCAAACAAAATAATATTAAAAAAAAATTGTTCGCCACAACATAGAAATTTTTTTAAAAAAAAATACTAATTACTTCAGATAAAAAAATACCCGCGCCATGAGGCCCAACACATAAGTCTATATAAAAAAAACTATTAAACATGAGACCGAAAAAATAAGCCCACACAAAATAAAAAAATTAAAAAAAAATAACGCCCCGCAGCAGCGCGGGGAAAATCATGCTTGTTTCTACCTAAACGATAAGTATAGGGGAATTTCTCTAATTGCCCCATCAGTACACATGTGTTGGTAGTCTTTGCCTCAAAAAAAAAATTTGTTCTCAAAATACTCTGGGAGACCACAATTTTTTGGAAGACTTTCACACAAATTTTGACAAGTGGGCCCAGTCGCCCAAGTTTTTAAGGTCTCCTAAGGACACATGTCACTTTTTGCATGAAGGTCTCCCTAGTTTTTTTGGTCTCCCAGGGTATTTTGGGAAACAAAAATACTTGGGGCAAAAGGTGACTAATAGATATACTATTGGGGCAGGTAGGGAAATTTCCCATAAGTATATGCTAGAGTAGTTGCGTGTTCTTTGTAATTATTTCTCTCTTATTATACATATAATCATTTTAGATGTCGTAAAGCACTGTTCACGTTAACAACTGCTCCTGGCCCAGCCCACACGATGTAACCCAACCCAGCTGAAAATGGCCCAATCTCAGGCCCAATTTTTTTTTATACTTATGATGATACACACTCCAGAACCATCTCCTCCATTTTTCACCTCTCACTCGAGAACCATCTCCTCCACTCTTCACCTCTGAATATACTGTGTAAAAAAATTATACATATAATCATTTTAGATGTCGCAAAGCACTGTTCACGTTAACAACTGCTCCTGGCCCAGCCCACACGATGTAACCCAACCCAGCTGAAAATGGCCCAATCTCAGGCCCAATCTTTTTTTATACTAAATGATATACACACTCCATAACCATCTCCTCCATTTTTCATCCGTCTCACGCTGAACGCATCTCTGACCACTCTTCACCACGACACCACTAGCCCTACCTAAACCTAAGAATACCTCTTCCCGCGACAGATCGCTTAACTCTCGTACCACCTGTCCATCAACCGCTGTAAAAAACGACTTTGTGTGTATCTCTAGCTGTTATACTTGTGTCTGAATATACTGTGTAAAAAAATTATACATATAATCATTTTAGATGTCGCAAAGCACTGTTCACGTTAACAACTGCTCCTGGCCCAGCCCACACGATGTAACCCAACCCAGCTGAAAATGGCCCAATCTCAGGCCCAATCTTTTTTTTATACTTAAGATGATACACACTCCAGAACCATCTCCTCCATTTTTCACCTCTCACTCGAGAACCATCTCCTCCACTCTTCACCTCTGAATATACTGTGTAAAAAAAATCAGCTTACCCACATCACAGGTATGGTATAATTGTTTTGTTTGATTATGAGATGTACCGGCGGCACCAATGAGGCCGAGCTATCTTCCTATTGGCATGGGTAAGCTTTGATTTCTCATACATCGGACCTTGAAGCTGCTACAAATGGGTTTCGTTTTATTGCTTCAAATTCCAGGTATGTGCTTTTACAAGATTCAACTTAACATTTAACTTTTCTTATACCTTGAAATTATTTAGGGTGTATCTGATTGTTTTTCTTAGTGTATGTAAAATTATTGCTTTTTTGATAATCAGGTTGAGGGTGTTCGGGATGCCAATCCTGGTTATCTTATTATATGTTAGTGAAATTAGCTACTTCAAATAAGCAAGGTACTTTTCTTATCATCTTTAGTGGAACCTATACTGAGTACAAAAAAAAAAACCAGCCCCCCTATACCCACATCCCCATGTTATTGGTCTAATTGTTTTTATGTTTGATTATAAGCCCCTCCGCTCCCTCCACCGAGCACCGGGCACTAATGAGGCCAAGCTATCTTCCTGTTGGCATGGGTAAGCTTAGAAGTTTTTTTTTCATACATCGGAGCTTCAAGCTGCTACAAATTGGTTTCATTTCATTGCTTCAAATTCTAGGTATGTGGTTTTATAAGATTCAACTTAACATTTAACTTTTCTTATACCTTGAAATTACTTAGGGTGTATTTGATTGTTTCTCTTAGTGTATGTTAAATTATTGCTTTTCTGATAATCAGGTTGAGGGTGTTTGGGATGCCAATCCTGCTTATCTTATTATATGTTAGTGAAATTAGCTACTTCAAATAAGCAAGGTACTTTTCTTATATATTTTTCTTATGTGTTAGTGAAATAAGTTACAAATTGCAATATGTTGGTGCGTGTGGGTTTCGGAATAGCTTATGTTCTAGACATATCTGATTTTCCAAAGACATAACTACTTATTTTGCGTATGTTTTATGTCATAAACTTATGTAAGCCACAAAGTTTCAAAATCAGCCACAAAAAGTTAGCTGCTGAAACAGAAGGTCAAAACCAAATAAACCATAAGGCAGCTATATAAGCCGAAACAAACACCCCTGTTATAAATCTAGGTTTTTTGATCAAGTGTTTACCATATATCTTCGATTGGTTTCCTCGACTGACAAGATTTTACTTTGTTTGCAGCTTCACAGCCATAAGAAAATTAACACATCATGGGATGCTATTTTTACCTATTGGACGCACACTTAGGAGAGGAATGTTTCTAATTGATGAGGCC
Organism: Tanacetum coccineum; assembly: GCA_026074375.1. Taxonomy (NCBI): domain Eukaryota; kingdom Viridiplantae; phylum Streptophyta; class Magnoliopsida; order Asterales; family Asteraceae; genus Tanacetum; species Tanacetum coccineum. The sequence goes on from BQNB010199395.1 coordinate 3,122, forward strand.
AAGGGTGCATCCTCTTATGGTGCGAGGTGAGTTGAAAATATGTATACTTATTGAATTTAAAGTAATTGATGTCGAACTCTTGATGGAATGAGGAAAAAGGCCGTAGTCAAATGGCAGTGCTTTTGAGCACAAGTGAGTATATTTATAAGGCCTGTATCTTGGCGGGGCAACCGCACTTGGATTGTGGTTGCAGCCATGGCGGCTGTTTCGTACAACACCTATGTTCACATTTCTATTTTTAAATGTTGATGATCTTTCAACTCTAAACTGTGATAATAAGTTGCGATTGCGTTGTACTTGGTTGTGATGATCCTTTGACTATGTTGTGTTGTCGCGGAAAGTGGAAGGATGGCAGAGTGCGAGAATTGCTCGCCTCAGCAACCTCCACGAGCGCAGGCACAACATCAATTAATTTGAGCCAATTTTGAAGGGATGCAATTTTGAGAGGTAAAGAATGGAGGAGATGGTTCTGGAGTGTATTTCATCATAAGTATAAAAAAAAGCCAGCATGGGATTGGGCCAAGGCAATTAGCCCAGTTGAGGCAAAAAATAGTCCGCAGTTAAAACGGTTGCGTTTTAGATGGTAAATGAATATATTTATAATGCCCGTATCTTGGCGGGGCAGCCGCACTTGGATTGTGGTTGCAGCCATGGCGGGTGTTTGGTGTCGCATCTATGTTCGCATTTGTATTTTTAAATGTTGATAATCTTTCAACTTTCTGATGAGCCGGGTTACGGTTGAATATATTTCTAAACTGTGGTAATAAGCTGTGATTACGTTGTACTTGGCTGTGATGATCCTTTGACTATGTTGTGCTGTCGCGAAAAGTAGAAGGATGGCAGAGAGCGAGAATTGCTCGCCTCAGCAACCTCCATGAGCGCAGCCACGACATGAATTAATCTGAGCCAATTTTATCACGTATTTGTTGAAGGATGGAAATGTAAAATCTGTAAAGAGGAATGGAAAGAGTTTCCGCTAACTGCCTAGGCCCAATTCCATAAGGCCTTTTTATTTTCTGACACACATAATGACACACTCACACTTATCACTCGACGCTTCCAGAACATACCCAGACATATGTGTAGTCAGATTATACGTAAAAAATGTGAGCGTTTTTTTTTGCCCGAAGATATCGTTACACAAAAGTTAGGGATTACATTCTAGGGATTTTGGTTCTCTTTAGTGGTCTTGCAGGTATGTTGTCTGATTTCCTTTTTTTAATTTCGTGATAAGATACACTCTGGAACCATCTTCATTCTCCACCGTGCCAAATTTTTTACCAAAATGCCAAAAACGGTAAGCCAAAAAAAGTCATCGGTGACAAAATACATATGTAAGTGCTTTTTCTTTATCTGATTTGGTTTATATCAATTTACGCTTTCATATGCTTAATTGTAAGTTATAGTTATTTTGATTTTAAAGTTTGAATCGGGTTAGTGATGTATACTTTGAATTTAACTTTAATATGTATACAAAAATAATTATTACAGCTTATACATATGCAAAAAATTGATTCTTTAAATTGGGGTTCTGTTAATTTCAGTTTGTTTAGTGATTTTATAAAGTTTATGGTTCTTTTTTGTAGCTGGCCTGTGTGGGTGGGAAAGGCGAGCATTTCGAGTGGTTGCTGTTGCGGTACGTGAAACGTGAAGGGGGCTAGACGTCGGAAAGTTATGGTGGGCAAAGAATACCCCCAATTCAATGTGCATTTCAGATTTAGTCTACAAAATTGAATTTGAATAAGACAGAAATTGGAATTTCATATGTAATAGGTTTCCATATGGTGAGTCACAACTTTAAATTGTGTTATAATAAATTAGCGAGCGTTGATAGCATATATTGAGACTCCTATTTGTAACATATCAAGAAAAAAGTCAGACGCTGACAAGAGAAGCAGCCGAGTTGTGTAAGTGGAGATAAGAGAGTACTAGCATTGTATTCAATATGATTACTAAGTTAATCTGCTGCTACTCCTTTTTTGATGATTCTTTTTGTTGTGCAGGTTTGACGAAAAATCGGTAGCGGAGAGGGCTTTAGGGTGAGGAGAGTATGCTTTTTCATTGCTTTGATCCTCCGCCTTCATGTTGTTGTTATTGTTAAAAAGTTGATCGCTTACTTATGTTGTGTTGTGTACAGGTTTGGCTCGGGCACCGGTTGCGGCGAAGGTACAAAAATAGATAATATACAATGTTTGTTGTATATGGGACTTAAACAGATGTTCCCACGCAAATGAAGGACACAGATTCAGGTGCGTTTGGCTTACGAAACTGGTCAGATCTTCGTACTGGAGGTAACTATGCTTATTTTTTAATTGACCAGATGATGTGCATGTCTGTTTCTTTCACTGCCTATGCATGTTGTAATTTAAGCGCGTGAATTTGTATATTTTGTAGTTTCGTAGCTCTTAGGTACACTAATTTTAGAATTATGGGCACATGAATGCCACACAAAGCTGATAAAGGTTTTTTTACCTTGCATTATTCCATGCCAGTATAACAAAATGCAAACGCTGGAAGTATAATAAATATCAAGTTAAAAACGCGTGACCCATGGTAGAAAACCTTGAGGTTTGACTCACTTACATTGTGAACAGGCAGAATGCATAAATTCAGTCTGCATAAACATGCGATATCTCTTTATTATCATATACTATCAAAGCATATTTGGTCTATAATTTTACATTTAATGTATTGTAGGCCTTGATATGTAATGTCTTGGAATTGGGCTACACTAGGACCAAATGTAGCTCTCATTTTTCTCTATAATATCGTATTGGATCCCCATTTGAACATTAAGGTAGTGAACATGAACTATACTTACATTAGTACTCTACTGAACTATCACTTTGAAAAAACATATACTTACATACGTTTAACCAAAGGAACCAAGCAGAACCAAAGTAAGCATAAATTCAAACTTTTAATAATCATTCGTACTTTCTTTTGATGGAATTTCTTGATTAAAGGGTGTTTGGATACGCTTTTTCTAAGTGATATTGTCGTTCTCTCTTACTCCATCTTTTTGCAACATATGTAGGATGAACCCGATAGCAGACTCTACAAGAAATTTCTTCCGTAAGCCGCAGTGAGAAGAAATTAGATTTTCAGGTCCAAAGATAAGCCACCAGCTTAACTAAACATCCAAGGGAATTAAACATTATTTCGAAACGGAACGAAACTGAAGTAACGATTAACACTACAGTGATACACCTAAATAAGAAGTTTGTACAGGTGGCATTGGCAACGGTACTGCAGCTTTTTTCATAGAATATTTCTTGTATCATTTTATCTTTAACTATTTTAATGCTTGAATTAGTGTGTATGTAATGCTTGAATCAGCTCCTCTTCGATTTATAAATATCATTTGATTTACAAAACTGATGTTATTTCTTTTTTTTCTAAATGGTCAAAGGATATATTTGTAATTTAGAAAAAAAAGATAAAAACAAGGGCATAGTGGTCATTTTATATTTAATTTATAATTATCTTACTTTTTTTATTATTAGATATATATAAAATAATAATTTGGATATATATATGACAATTTTAAGTGTTTGGAAGGATACATATGCAATTTTAATTTTTGATTGGATATATATGAAATTATGAGTCTTTGGAAGGATATATATGTAATTCCCCCTATTAACTATGGTTAAAGTAATGATGATCATGCTTGGTGCTCATGTTTGGTGCTCACTGAGGACGCATTGTTCTTGCTCAGGCTTATGCTTTTATATGTGTTATGTTTGTAGTTTGAATGTGTTAGTCATGTAACATGAAATGTCAAGATGGTCCGATTATACTATAGATACGGTAGAGTAAATATGCAAAGAAGGCTAGAAGAAAAAGGCATGCGATAACAACCACCTTGGCACATAAAGTACAAATGTTTTAGCATAATATGCCATGTTCAAGACCATAATTATTCTTTAGGAATGGCTTGAAATTTGTTGACTGTGTAAGCATGAAATTATACGAATATAGGCCTTCTGAATATGCTAAATTTTACAAACTAGCCAGGATGGGAACATGTTAGCCACTTAGCCCTCGCCGTAACGCGCGGGTCATTTTTCAGCCACTTAGGTTGTTTCATCTTTGTTGCATTAGACCATCAGTGAATTTTGTCATCATGGCTACAATTCCGAAACATTTGTGGTAGATTGAAGATTTTTTTTTGTGATTCTATAAAAAGCCAAACCTGTAGACTACACTAATGATGGTTATGGCCTCTCTGTTATTTGTTAATATTTTTGTCATCATAAAAAAAATCCGTCCCGCAGCAACGCGCGGGTAATTTAGCTTGTTTTATTCATTCCAAATGGTTGCAAAACCGAGCCCGAAAGTATTAGCAAGCCGCAATTTCAGCTTTGAACATATTGTAAATGGTATCAAACCCATAGTATATCGCCCGGTCATGGGCATGCGGCTGCTACATCTTTCAATTGTAGGCTTGAGATTAGCTGTACCATATATTTTTTCTTTTCAAAAGATACAAATTGGATAAACCATCCTTTAGCTACTGAACTAGCTACAGACACTGTTGGGCTTAAAAGAGCTTACAATCCATGTGTTTTCTTGTAGGACCATTAAAGCCCACTGAATTTCTTTCATTATTTCTTGAATTTATTCATAAGCATCATAGTGTATAAATGTGTATAAACGAGTCGGCACGTTGCCCCCGTGTTGCGGCGGGGTTAACTTTGTGTCGAAAGTTGTTTTTGCCGGTATTGTTGATATGTGTTTAGCAAGCTTGGAGATTCTAAATTTGGCCCAAATTGTAAAGAATAAAGCCCAGTTTGTAAATAAACAGACCTAATAGTAGTATAGTTTCTTTGTTGTTGAAAACGTAGACTATAAAAGAGATGAAACGTCAAGAAAAAAAAAACAAAAAATAAAAAAGAAAAAAGAAAAAAAAAGTAATCAAAAATAGTAGCCCATTGTCCGCGTATATGCCGGACAGGCTAGTAGTCCGAACGGGCCACATAAAACCCAAGCAGACTAACTCAAGCCCAATCGAAGAAATCCTAGACCAAGCTACCCAAATCCGAACGGGCCACAAGAGTCCGAACGGGCCATAAAGTTCCAAGCTAGTGTCCGCATATATACCGGACGGACCTCACATCCGAACGGGTCGTACGGGATCCGGACGGGCGTACTACATCAACCCGAAAGAAGACAAAACGTTAGACTCAATAAAGAATGACACCTCTTCAAACTATTGGATAATAGCAAGCACTTACGCAACATCGCTATTCCAGGAATTAAGGAGCGATGTCCCCAAGGTATACCGACACCCAAGGCAAGGGCTAGGTATAGGTCGTCTCCTTCATTCCCAAGGTGTCAAGAACAGTACTTCCAAACAGTACTTCAAGTAGTATAAATACCCAAGCATTTATTACTTGACGGTTAACACTTTCTTACGACATACATACATTTATTACTATAGCCTCTTCGGCTTCATCATACAGCCCCTTCGGCTAACATTCACATACTTACTCTCACGCCCGAGCTTGGTCCTGGGTCAACACCCGGGGCGAGTTAACGGGTGTTCTTTCTTACTTTCAGGTAATTTAAGGGGATACTTCACCAAGAGGGTAGGAAACGCATCCCAAACTCAAGGTACGGTATTTTACCTTAACACCCATAAAGTAAAGTTAAATATCCCATATAGATACTGGCCCAAACCCAGCCAAATTTATCATTTTATGTGACGGTAATTAGTATATTTATCAATTAAATTTCCTTTTGTATCTAAATTTATTACTGTAACTTGTTATCTATCATCAGAATTAGAAGTATACAGTTTAGATTAGTTAACTAGGAACTTATTACATTGCACTCTCATTCAAGCGATAACTATCGGTGTCATATTTCAGCTATATATCATTAACATCAGGACATCAAAGAAGCTAGTTATATACTTGTCTATAAGCGTTTACCTTTTTTTTCTTCAACCTGATATAGCAATATATATCGAGACCAGCATCTAGACAAGACCACATGTAACATGTTCTATCTCTAAAATATAATATTAAAGATACGAAATGGGTGTACACTATATAAGAATGCAATGAATATGAATAGAATCGATCAATCGATCTACAACACAAATTGTAACGAAGGTGTATGCCAAATTGAGCATTGTCTATATGATTATTGGAAAAAGATTCTCTCAAGTTGTGGTCAAACATGATTGATCATGTTATGTTTTTTGTGAGGGGAAATAAATAAGTGGGCCCTTGATTTTCATTAAAAGAAAAAGTTGTATACATTTAACTAATTTGTGATTGGTGAACATGATGTATCATGTTTGACTCAACTTGAGGTATCATGTATGATCAACTTGATGAGGAGATTTTCTATCATGATTATTTCATATGCCACTATTATCAAGTGACAATAATGTTAGGTGTGGTGAATCGAATAAAGCAAAGACATTCAACTCATTATCATATCTAATATTTACGAATATTGCAATGCGTGAAACCAAGCAAACAAAATCAACAATGAAGTTAGTTGTGTAAATTTAATGACCCAAACTTTTTGAGACTATTAATCCATATAAAAGCAAAGCCCGTATTCAACATTTTTGTGCCCCGAGTTATTGAGCCCAAATACATTTTTCGCACAATATCTAATGTGCACATCACAAAATCATACATGTAATGCATATTGCACAACATCACATATGCATGTTTGTGATGTGCGCTTCACTTATTGTGATGTGCATATCAATACTCATATACTCATGTTTGTGAGTTAACTTTTTCTTCTCTCTCCTTAACGTAAAATGAAGGTAACTTATATGTGTGATATTTTATTTGTCAGAAAATAACTGAGATTAAATAATTAAAGTTTAGAAATTTCGGAATTAACTTAGTTTACGTTAACCAATCATAATACACAACTTAAATTGATACAGTATATATTTTACTTTGAGTCATAATTAAGGTCCTACTTAATTTCTTGCTTCTCATAATACACGTAACATCAAATATAATGTTGAAACAAACTTGAAAGAATTTCTCTCTTTTATGAATAGAGAAAGTTTTTGAATTGTAGTTTTACGACATGAAAACATACTTTTTGTTAGATATAGTATTCACTTTAGTCAATAAGTCAAGGGGTTTAGTGTAAAGTTAGCTCTAATTATAGCCATATTAGAGTTGTTGGGTTTCTTTACAGCCCAAGCCCATCCTCCCCCTCATCTCTATAAAAGGAGGTAAGAGGGAAAGTGTTTTGTACTTTATTCTTTCCAACCTGTTTGTTCTCCCCCCCCATCTCTATAAAAGGAGGTGAATAGGGGAGGGGTTTGTACTTCATTCTTTCCTTACTCAATAAACATTTATATTGAGGGTTATATTCTTGTGTATCTTTTTCTTTTTCTGTCATACATAATCTGCTGGTAGTGTTCGTCTTCAAGATCAGATTTATTCCGCACTAGTAACCAGGTTGTAGGGTGTCGAATCCTACAAGTGGTATCACATCCAGGTTCGAGAAGAACAAATTACACAACGTGAGGAGAGCCGAAACAAGAGAAACGAGTGAACCGGGTTAGGTTCGTCGGTTACTGTGCAGCCGTGGGAGAATCGGCGCTGCGGGTTCGTTAACCGTTGGATTTCTACGAAATTTTACCCGTAGGTTGAAGACACATAGATCTAGGATCTCACCGAAGGGATCTTGCATAGGATCTTCCAGTAAGGTAAAAATTGTTATATATTAGTATGCATATTAGAGATAGTATAGGGAGTAAAGAGAAAGTTTAGCCCAACTAGGATTGAATGTATAGGTCGGTTCTTCAACTCTATATATACAAGGATTATTCTAGGATTAATTATTCTAGCCATTAGGTTTCTTTTTCTCCTTTGTAGCAGCCGGGTTCAACTCCTTCAAGAGTTGGTTTTCTTCCCCCCCATCTCTACAATAAGGAGATGAAGGGGGAA
>BQNB010199397.1:0-11063 GCA_026074375.1 Tanacetum coccineum
AAATTGTAGAAATGATTAACATGAAAGGTTTAAAATTTAAAATGGTTGAAAGTTAAAGGTTAAAAGTGTAAAATTTAAATTTTAAACAAATATATAAAAATATACATGCATCTTCTTCGTTGAGATTTTTTATAAAAGTGCAACGTATAGATTTTTGATCTTTTGGACGCGTACGGTTATCGACGGTGAAATCCGAATATATCAAGTTGATCGAAACGATGTCACGAACACGATGGTATAGATTTTAAGTCCCGTCGTTGAACGTCACACGAAACCGTAATTAACCGAAATTTACTTAAACGTATTAGAGTGTTATGTTTGTATCCAATATTTGTCTTCAATATCTTGCAAAACGCAAGGTTTTCGTTGTGGGCAAAACGCAGTTAGTGGAGAAGACAAAACGCAACGAGTAAGAGACAAAGCGCAACACTTTGTGAACCAAAACGCAACATAATCTTTTAGCAAAACGCAATGGGTCTTTGTAGCAAAACGCAACGTTTTCTTCAAGCAAAACGCAATCTTTAAATTTTTTGAACAGAGTAACGTTTCAATAAAACGCAGTGTGGGTCTTCTTTCACTTGCAAAACGCAAGGTACCTGTTTACAAAACGCAACAAGGAAGTGACAAAAGTAGCAAAACACAACTGTAATCCAAGCAAAACGCAACCCTTTTGTACAAAACACAGGTTGTACTTGTTGACTTTTTCTTCACATACAACCAAGAATGGACCACAAGTCACTTTCACTAGCGTCCTTTTCTTGTCCTTAACCACAAAATGCAACGAACTACACCTCAAAACGCAATGAGGAATGATGAATACGTAGCCAAGAAAATTTTTCCAACAAGAACTTTTATCCTCAAATAAGCCACGATAAATTTATAACCACACTAAACCTTAACTTGGCTAAGCCATAAGAAACGTGTGTAGAACAAGATTTTATGGACAAAACACAACAAAGAAAAAATTTCGTGTGCTTATAATGAATAATAAGGCACAAAATTTTTTATTGAATCCACAAATCAAACACTAAACACCCCTTGGCGAGTGATACCACATGTTATCCCACTAGTTTAAACCATTACACAACAATAATCTTTACCAATATGCTAGAAAATAAGATGGAATCTTAGAGAGAGAAAGTAGAGAGAGAAACAAGAAGATAAGATTAGATTAGAGAGAGTTGGAAAGTTACAAGTGATGGAAAAATAACTAACACCCTTCACCAAGTGTGGTGAAGGGATATTTATACCCTTTTGCCTTAGGTGAGGCGTATGGGCTTCTAAATGGGCCGGGCTTGGCTTCTCGTGGGCTTTTAGCCCGATACATAGACAATATTAGTTTAATGTCCAAGCCCGTTAAACCCGACTAGCCTATTACAATACAAGACCTAGTTTGACTTTCTAAGACCGATAACATTCTTGTTTGACTTAATATAATTAAGGCTAACAATCTCCCCCAATGTTGAGGTCTCTTTCTTCAAACTCCTCTGTACCACCGATGACATTGAAGATATGACGTTTGACGTTTATGCTTTGCCTTGTTATGGTCTTGTCTTGTTTGTAATGGCTTTGTTCATCCATGCTTTGTGATCTTGATTTTGAGCCTTTATCTTTTGACTTTGAATTCTTGAGATCGTTATCTTGCATCATCTCCTTGACTTGAATCATCTTGATTTGACTTCCTTGATCAACTTGTGCTCTTGACCAACATGCTCATACTTGTTACATTCTTGTTTGACATATACTTTTTGACTAATATAATTAAGAGTGCTAACACACCATATAATCAGACTAAGTCAACGTCGTCAGAAATGTCAACCATTCGTTAGTGATCATGGAATTAACCATAACTATGTTTCGTCTCGGAACAACTTGGTTCACTTCGGTAAGAACCTCGTTCGTTATTTAAGAGGGTTAGTATTTCTTCTTGACAATCCGTCACGTATAAATATCCCACGTAATAGTAATTAAAATAAACACATAATCAACATTTATATTCAAAATAAATGAAAATCTCATATAACCGCACATATATAATATAAAGTATCTATATATATATTTTATTAATATCTATAAAATAAATAATCTATATAATATAATATATATATATATAATCGATAAATAAATCCATTCTCATTCTTTTCCATCGGTAATTCGGGTCAACACAGTTAAAATCTAATCAATCTGACTAACTAACATACGCGCGCATCGTTATATTTCAAAATGATTTCCAAAAACATTTACATTCTTACTCGACTGAGAGATACCTACTAATCATCCTCTTTACACTTTTAACAATCTGATCTATTGTTATCTCCTTATACACATACGCCTCTCGAATGACCATGCCCAACAGTCACACATCCATATTCCCATTTTCATATATCTCCGCAGCGTAAGGGTCATTTGGTGGTGCTACGTCATAATATAAACAACTCAAGCCTGGAAAAAGACTCGAAAAGAGACGTTTTAAATACATTCATTTCGAAATAAATAGTATTATCATTATAGGTTCCTAATTGTTTCATAAATCATACAACATTTATTTTCAAATCTCTTCGAATTGCCTTTTATTTAATGGTGGACCTTTTCAAAACAATTTAGGTTTCCATAACGACATACCAAAAACTCCATCGCCCAGTGAATTACCTACAGGACATGAGATAAAACATGCTAAAGAACGTGCAACAATAAGATGAGTGAATCCATAAGGGTTTTCATAATACAAAACCATAAGAAATATGTTGGTGTTGTTACCCAACAGTCTAATCTTTCTAATCTTCTGACGACACAAGTATAATTTCATCAAATTTTAGGAGTATATACTATGATTGTGATCAGACAAAATAAAAGGTGAAAATATATTAGCCTCATGAATTGAAAACGTTACCCATAACAATACAAAATGCCCGACTATAGCACCCTACAGAAGAAAAGATTTTGTCCCAAAAATATAAATAATTTTCTCTATACAACGAACCGTAGTTTCATTTTCCCGACACGAGACGTAGCCATTCGAACACGGAATGAGGTGGCAACCTCCAAATAGTACTATACCATTGAGTTGTCAGCGTAAGCCATTATAACCAAAGGCTATATAACAATTCCTTATTTTCCGCGAGTCAATTTTTATCTAGCGCGTGTAATCTAACTTATAATATTCAAGGCTACTAGCAATACATTCTCCCTTGTGTTCTATTTAAAAAAAATAAGCATGTTACTCCCTCGCGGTTTATAAAAACAATTAAAGTGTAAAAAAATGCCGAGGCTATAACTCACTAGAGATGGTCGATTAGAATAACTATAGATAAGAACTACGGGTGAAGTGAGCATTCAGATCAACTCTCGAGACACCTACAATACAATTTGTAACGGTCATAGGTTCTAGTCGGATCAAATTTAAAGAAAACTCCTAAATAAATTAGAATATGTATACAATTAAATTTATATTATGATCATACTCTAGCAACATAGTCTTATTTTCACCACTTAGAGTTTTCTTGGATTATTTCTAAACATCATTTTTATTTCCATATTAGCTAGTATTTCAAATTAATCAAGCAAAAGCCTAATAGGTCCTAAAAAGCAATCCCATTAAGTTATAAGGTTGATATTATTAACTAAGACCTAAGTCTTACTCAATAATTAAGCCCGAGAGTGGGTCGGGCTTAAAGTCAAGTCCAATATATCTATATTTATATAACATTGGGCCCTAGTGGCCCAATTAGGCCTTATGACTCATTCAAAGCTTGTAAATGAGTCCTTATTATAAATTTTTTGGTTTCCTCTGAGGTCCGGGACATGTTTATAATAAGTAAGTTAACTTTTAAAAACACCAAAATAAGTGGTTCCTACTCCACAATCTGGTTTAGTTAAAAAATCGCTTAACAAAGTAAAGTTGGTTTCGGGTATATTAATTTTGTAAACTTTTGTGTTTACAAAAATAGTCCTAATTAATAAACCTATAAAGTGTAAAATTTATATAATTAATGCTTGGCTTCAAATTTAAGTCCTCTTTACAGATCTAAACACAATTTTAGTACATCTTTATATGACATATACAAAGTGTTACATTTATACATAAATGTCAAGTATCAAATTCGTACAGAAAACTCACTTTTACCATTTTATTCCATTTACAAACTCTCTCTCTCTTATCTTCTTGAGGGAGTGCGACTCGAGCGCGGGCGCAGCTATAGTTCCATAACCAACATGAATTTTATCAGGACTCATACTTTTTAAACTTATAAACCAACTCAGATCCGTAAGTATGACTTTTTGTGCCATCTGTAAAAGCAAGTCAGAATAACGCACCTATGTTATAGTCTGATTTGACCATAACTTACTCAAGTTTTTGCCACATTCCAACTGGGTGATCCAATTTGCTACATGATTCACAAAAGCATTTGTCAACAACTTATCGTATACAAAATCAGCTCTCAAAGTTTACTCAAAATTCCAGAACATCACTGATAACATTCAGCCTAAAATTTTTAGTGAAATTCTTGCTAGTTTCAGTATATGATTAATAAGCCATTTTAACTCTAGAACTAAGCATGCATGACAATTTCATTCATTCACCTCTTGATCATCTTAAATCATACATATAAAATATATACAAAAAGAAATAAAAATAACAATAAAAATGAAAAACAAGTAGAGTTTTACCCTAAAAAATGATGATAATGATCAATTATCAAAAAAAAACAATGTAACCACACGTTCTACATCCAACTTTGATCTTACACCTAAATTTATTTTAGATCACATTTTCATTACCCAAAAAACTTGATAAAAACTTGTTTAACTCCCCAGCCCCAACTTGTAATAAAAACATCTTTTAAAACCTCTATACATCACCTCATAAAAATGCAAGGATTACACTAGTAGTCATATTTCACTAGTGTGCTTAATCTTTGATATCAAAAATTTATGAAAATGGTTTTTTGTGGTGTGTGTAGTGGCGTCAAGTGGAGGTGCTAGAAGAGAGAAAATATTCAGAAATTTCTATTTGTAGTTGGTAGTAGGATAGATGTTTGTGAAAATTGGTCAACAGCAGAGAGCTTTTATGTAAGTCATTTGAACTAAAGACAAGTGAAAGATATACAAGCAATGAATCATTGCCAAGGGCGACCCCTCCCCTACCCCCACCTCCCGCCACCCTTGGTGAAATTATTCCTCAAGCCCAATAATTGGTTGAGATAAAGTGGGTGGTGAGTTTATTACTAGCCCAAAAATAAAAACTGTTATTTTCAAAGTCCGATATTTAAAAATGTACCGGATATTGTAGACTTTACCGTAAAAAGTAAAAATATAACGAGAAACGACAATAGAAAACTAATGTAATAAAAAAAAGAATCAAATGGACAATCATTGAAAATTATAACGTCGATGCTATAACGAAGGCAATCACCGATCATTCATAAAAACGTTACATAAAGTTACAAGAGTAAGCCTTAATTCTTCCCGTTAATGTGATTTCAGTCACAACATAAAATTGAAAATTAAACTTAAAACTTGAGAGAAAAATAACGACCAGAAATTAACATATTGTCACATAGATTTAGTGGATAATATCTAAAACGAACATTCGAATGTACATCAATTTATATATTGCAAACAGTTCGCATGGCATGGAAACAAGCACAATTTTGCGCTATCAAGAAACAACATACAACGTTTCGCTTAAGAAGCGTTTATAACATAAACATCAATTACATTCTCTTTGTTTGTAGATAACATTTTTTCATATGAGTATTATATGTTTTTGGCTTCTTAATTAAGCTAAGGACACTATTCTTGACAATGTGAATACTCAATTCATTGGTCAATCTAACACTAGATGCAGCATACACTTACAGTAGAGAAGAGTAAATCATAGCTTAGACCACACTTTTGTTTGATAGATAACCCATGATAGATTTTTGACACAACTTTTGTACATTCTAGGTGCTATGACCGATTTTTGTTTGAAATTCACCCCCCGCTATTGGATTTGCAGTTTTGAAGTCTGTAATAGACTGTTTTGACATTACATGGGTTTCTCTTTTGAGTTTTGAAACCAGTCCGTTTTCTTTGATAACGTGTTTTTTAATGTTAGTGACACAAAGAAGTAGGTTTAGAACCATGTGTCTTTTTAAACTTTGAGTATTAACAACTTACCTTTTTTCAGCCAGTTTGCCAAACTGGAACTTTTAATTGAACGACCGATTATTTATAAACCACAGATTCTGAATCTCACATCGAAATCACCATAATCATAAAAGTTTTCTCAAAACATGAGCAATAAATTTCTCGTTCCTATGTACCGTTTGAGTTGGAACCCCGTAGTCAATTTATTGAATCAAAAAAGCTTTTAGATATTCATAATTCGACATTGTCACTCTTTCTGTTTATCCCAAAGACGTTGCAATCGAAAAGATCCAAGACACGTTCTGAACTTCAAATTCGTCCATTTTTGAAATCCAAGAAATAATCAGATGATTTGTGATTATATATATAAACGTGTTTAAAACTCTTAATATACCGCATTTATTATTTTTCTTTTTCCTAGTAACTTTAATTCAAAATCAACACTTTGCTTGTTCACACCTTTGAACATCTTTTACAATAATAAATTAATAACAAAATGAGCAAATGACAGCAACCGTTCACACTATTGAAACTCGATGTGATTTTCATATAAAGGTAGTTACCTATAATTACATGCATGTTCGAGAAATCTGTCAACACAAATCATATATATAACAACACACTATAATTCAACTATCAAGTCTTCTTATACCAGTACTTCTACAAAAATAGATCTTTCACAAAAATCAAGATAATTTTTTTTTCAGACACTAGTTCACAAAGTAACAATATCGTGATATGAAACAAAACATCTTTTACATCTCTTTTATATCCCTCTAAAATAAGTCTTAAAGAATTTAAATAGAACCTACAACAAGTCAAATTACGAATTGGTTTATCTGAGCGTATGATCCTAAACAAAAAATCAATTATTTGAAATTCAACGGTAAGAATAAAAAATGCTTCGCTCTTTTACAATCTTTTCAGAATTAATACCATACAACCTTTGAAAACCATTAATTTTAATAATTTATCTAAATCAATGATCAAGGAGACTCACTCAACATTGATCCTTGATAAAGGAGTTTGGCATTTGAAATACTTGTACATGAAAGTTAATAAAAGAATATGAAAAATATTTTTGCGTCAGCAGAAAGTTCTTTTGAGGAACAAATTCTTTATAGAGAGCATTTTATTTGTGCATAATCAATTGACTAACATTCTGTATCAAAATGCAACAACAATTGGATCATTTAAATTTTTTCTACACTTTTTATGGACTTTTGCAAGTCGATCAACAATAAAGAGCTTTCCTCATAATCCACTAAACATTGTAAAGTCAAATCTCTGTAAATACCGTATAGAGGACTAGAGGCTATATCACTATGACTTTTGGACATAGAGAAACATTAGCATAGGCTTGAGTGTAATAAGGAGTTCGTGTAAACGCCCAAACTTGTAGTAATATGAGCTTAGATTTAACACATACCATTTTCAATCAAAAACGGGATTGTTAGAAATGACTAAAAACGTACCAAAAATACATATGACTTAATTTGTATGCTATCTTGCATTTTGGTATATCTAATGAAACGGATCTTCCATAAAAGGACAAGGAAGAAATGCCAAAAAATGACCAAACCAAGCTCGGAAACATGGAAAAGACAAAGTCCGAGAATCAATTCGCCAAAGAGACATCGTCAAAGTCGAAATGCGAACAAGTCACTCCAGACAAAGTCAAAAGTCAACCAAGTGAAGAAAATACAACTTGAGGGACTAAAATTACCAAACCTCAAGTTGTATTACAAGAATAACAAGACAAGGACTAAAATTAGAAACTGGGTGAAGTATAACTTTAGGAGCCAGTTCTGCCACACCCCTAAAGTTGTATCATAAAAGGGCGAAGTTTACAATAAAGTTATAAGAGATGAGGGGCCAAAGCTGCTAACTTACCCAAAACTATTTTTTCCCGCCCAACTAAACCCAAGAACCACTCACGGGTTCCCTTCACCCTCTTTTACCCTGCAACCCTTCAACACCCTGGATAAAACATTTCCCCCTCCTCCACTATCTCCCCCCAGCTTTATAATTGCCATGTTGGCAATCCCTCACCATTTCCAAGCATTTTCGATGGCTGAGATTGACTCAGAAGAAGCACAAAAGAAATTGAAGGCTGGGATTTGTTTTAGAATCACCTCACACAACAAGCACACTTGGGTTTTTGTCTCTACAAAGAAACACAGAAGAAAGAAGAGAAGAAAGACCAAGAAACCAAGACCTTAATTCGTTTTAGTATAAATAGGGCCATTGTAACCCAAGAAAAGGGTAGTCGTAGAGTAGTCGATTTTAATCTAGTTCTTAGTTAAATTTCAGCTTATTTTTATGCAATTTTATTTTTCCAAGTCTTGTAACTTTAATTTTCGTCTTAATGCAAATTTGGAGTTTTTAAGTCAATTCTTGATTCTCTGTATTTCCTTTGTTCAAAGTTTTACTTAATATGTTTTAAGTCTTTTAAAATCACATAAGTCATTTGTCTTAACTCAAATACTAAGACTTTATGTAAAGTCACAAAAAAGTCCACACTCAAATATACCACAGCTTATGGATGATAAGCCAGTTCTGGATGGGCTTATGGACTTTCACTGGCTTGTTTTACACAAGCTAGAGCTAGTAGACTCTTTGTTTAACCCTGTTTTGAGCAAGGGAGTTGTAAGTTTTTATTTTTCTTATTTTGCTTATTCACTGTAGAACTGCTTATTAGTGCTTATTTGTTACTTATATTTGCTTATTTATGCTTTATTACGATGTTTAGTGCTTATCTTGCTTAGTTGTTAGTTTAAAAGTGACTTGTGCAAATTTCTTAGTTAGTACTGTTAGTTTAGTTAATACTGTTAGATTGATTTAGCTTATTTAAGTGCTTATTATTGACTAAAATCTGCTTATAAGTATCTTATTTTGTTATTTGATAATCTGTTTTTAACGAATTTGGATCAAATCAGCTTAAAATAAAAAGAAAAATGATTTTTGAAAACTTTAAGGGGTGTTTGGAGCAAGCAGTACTAACCCATAGTTAGTATTGTACTGCAGTTTCTTCTGGGATTTTCAAATAGCAGTACTAACTCAAAGCTAGCAGTACTAACTCTAAGTTAGTACTGGTAGTTAAAACTGTTAGTATTGTTAGTTCATTTTAGCTTATCAGCTTATTATTTCTGCTTATTTTAAGATTTCCTTAGCTTTTTAGAGTAGATTAAGCCCATTTTCCTTTACTGTCTTTAGTAGAGCTTATTTAAGCTTATTTGCCTTTTCAAAGCAATTTTAATAGTTTATCAGTTTGTAGCTTTTTAGCTTAGTTGCCATCTTAGTTTATTCTAGTTGCTTATTCTTATGCCTGAGTGCTCATTAGGGGTAGTTAAAAATCTGTTTTAACCTATTTGCTTATTTCTTGTTTCATTGTGTTTTGTTAAAGCTAGCAGTACTAACTCAAAGCTAGCAGTCTAACTCCAAGTTAGTACTGATAGTTAATACTGTTAGTACTGCTGAGTTTCTCCTACTTAACTTAGTTTAATTGCTTGCTGAATTTGCTTATTTAGAGTTAGTCTAGCTTATTTTATTTGTCTTAAGCTTATTTGAGCTTATTTGTGTCTTAGTTTAAAGTTTTTAGTGTTTTTACCATTCCTAGCCTTTATGCTTGCTCTAGCTTATTCTCCTTGCTTATCTTTTCGTGCATTTGCTTATTAGGTTTAGTGCCCAATCATATCCTTGTCATATTCAAACTTCAATTATCAATTCGTCATTCGATTTTTCCATTCAAGCCTCGTTGGGACATAACGACCCGGAGATACTCTATACTACTTCCGGTTTCATTGATTTTGTGGATTTTGATCCTTGTTATATATTTATATTTATCTATATATAAAAAGGAGTAAAGAACGCGCGAGTCAGTGTAATCTTAGAAATTTACCAGTTTAAAAATGTCACTATAGTGCTTATTATTGTATTCTCGAATAGATATACCAATCCAAGTTCTAAAGTTTACAACATCACCGGCACACTCATATTTTTGTGGAATTTGGGTAAACATTAGGAAACGAATAAGGCTAAATTCTTACAATATCTAACAAGGGTTATGTGTGGACAAGTAAGCGTTCTAACACTCCTCCCCCACTTGAGATATACAACGACCTCGTTATATAAATGTAACATTAAAAACAGGAAATTAAAAGAATTAGAAAGAGAAACTCCTTTGGGATTTGCTCGGTATGATCCTCCATGTTGCGTTTATGAGCAAGATTGTGTGTTGTAAATGCGTCTGGATACCAGCATGACTACAACACACATGAATTCCAGAAAAATAAGAAGTCCACCAAATTCATCTTTAGAAGGTCATGTATTAAGCAAAATAAAACAAATGCAAATTCTATCTCTGTGTATTCGGTTGGTTAGAAAACAAAATAAAAACCTAAAATTGTATGAGAAGTTGATACACCGTATCCAAAAACCAGGATACGCCGTATTGAGACATGTAAAAAGTATCTAAAGTACGGGTCAGTCGTCTAATACGCTGTATTCATTGAATGAATATGACGTATAGACTGAATTAACGATAAAGTTTTAAATGCAGAAAAGTAAAGACTGGATAACATCCAGAAAGTTAATATGTCATATCTATTGAGGTTGGATACACTGTATCGACATTCTAGGAAGACAAACTCAATAAGAAAGTAAAATACATTCCGGGTTGTCTCCCGGTAAGCACTTTTGTTTACAGAAAAGTCTTTAAGTTAGACTTGTCTTCAGCTCTTTACTCCATCTCGTGCACGCTCATGTGTCCACATGTGAGCCATTCTTCCATCTTCGCATCCCTTATGAAATTGGGTCCCAAGTTTAAGACTCATTTGTAGAAACTTTTAAGGTGTTGATACGGGTGCGAAATTTCACTCAGTTGGCCACATGCACTTATCTTCAGCAATGGTTGCATTTTGTTACATTGT
>BQNB010199400.1:0-11063 GCA_026074375.1 Tanacetum coccineum
TTTTAACAAATATTTATGAGTCTTGGTGCACGAAATGATGTTCAAACGGGTCTCGTTTCCCTGATTGCTTCCGTCACCATAGATAAGTAAGGTTTCATTTCCCCAGGGACTACGAATGATCTTCTCAGCACAATCAATGACAGCGTGGTACTTCGACAACCAATCCATGCCGATTATGACGTTGAAACTACTAAGTTCTACGGGTATTAAGTTGATGTTGAATGGATGGTTTAAGAAGTTTAAGGTACAACCCCGGATGATAGTGTTTATCCCAATTATTTTCCCGTTGGCTAATTCGACATCATAATAATGGTCTAATGTAGTTGGTGTGATATCAATTAGGGAACTAAATGTAGTAGATACAAAACTTCTATCGGCACCAGTATCAAATAAGATAGAAGCATAGCGGTTGTTTAGAAGGAATGTACCCATAATGATGTTAGAGTCTGGGTTTGTTCCCGCATTGCCCACCACATAAACCTTTACTGGTGCATTGCTGTTCCTACGTTGATTACTAGAGTTTCCAATCTTCAACTTCGGACAGTCTTTCTTGAAATGCCCCTGAACACCACACTCATAGCAAGTTCCAGCGTTCTGAGTTGTTCCGTAGTTCCCACGGTTGTTATTATTACCATTGGGGCCAGAACTCCTACAGTCACGAGCCAGATGGCTGATCTTCTTTCACTTATTACACATGAGAGCACAGGGTCCTTTGTAGTGATAGTTGCATTTGGTATACAAGGGCAGTGATCCCGTGTACTCCCTCTTCTCACCAGGCCTAGCAGTGTAAGCTCGCCCAGTGTTCTGCCTCTTGTTTTGTTGTTGGTACCCCTGATTGTTTCCAGCATTAAACTCCAACTTCCTCTTCTGCTCAGCTTGCCTTTCAGTAATAGTGAGGACTTTTTGATCCATCTGATCATTGGCAAACTCAATTGCTTTCTCCATCGTCTTGGGTTGATATGACATTACATTTCCCCGAATCATATCAGGAAGTCCACCAACATATTTCTCAACTTCCTCCGATTCCTCGTGGAACATCCTTCCACACATCAGTGCAAGCTCTTGAAAACGCAGAGTGTAACTTGCGACATCAGTACCTTTTACTTTTAGGTTCCAGAGCTTAATTTCTAACTTCTTGATTTCACCCCTTGGGCAGTATTTGACTGTCATCATCTTCTTTAGTGCCTTCCAGTCCATAGCATAAGCAACATCTTGAGTGACAGTCTTCATGTGGGAGTTCCACCATGTTAGAGCATTTCCAAGGAAAGTGCATGTAGCAAACTTAACTTGGTTCTCCACAGCACAGTTGCTGATATGGAACACTGATTCCATCTTCTCGAACCATTGTGACAACACAACCACTCCTTCAGTACCCTTAAAAGTAAGGGGCTTGCAATTCAAAAAATCCTTGTACGTACACTCACGGGGAGTGCGTACAGTTCCTCTAATTCTAGTTTTAGAATTGTGGCTTCCGTCGCCATGACCATTAGTGCTATTTCGAAGAGTTTCATGATTAGCAAGTGCCGCAGACACTCTTGCTTTGATTAGTTGCTCAACAGCAGCAGCTGTCATAGGGGTAGCAGCCGCAGCAGCAACAGCAACAACCCTTGCAGCAGCAGTAGCAGCAGCCCTTGCAGTAGCAGAGGATCTCCTTGGTGGCATATTGTTCTAAATCACAACAATATAAAACACGTAAGTTTTCATAAACATCACAACATGACATGGGTACAACATATATATAACAAGATCACATCACACAGTGATTATATAACATGACTGGGATCACAATACATAACAGAATTGAGATCGACATGACATAATACAACACATCATATATAACTGGGAAAACATACATGATTGTCTGATACAAGAAATGAAAAATACAAATCCTACTACCGTGCTAGCTGGGTATAAAACCCATAATACTTAGCCGGCTAACATAATGATAGCTATGGGATCATCTGCATGAGTCTGATCTTTAGCCTGAAGTGCCTGAATCTGTCCCAATGTCGCTGACAACTGTCCCTGTAGTGATGAAGCCTGTGCAATCAATGTCGTCATTAGTGACTCCTATGAGGTGATACGGTAATCATGCATCTGGGTATGAGTCCTATATGCTTGCAGTTCATAGTGAACTACCGAACTCAACCCAATGGATGTGCCCAAGCCTCTCGGGAAACTAAGGCCTCCTGGTCCAACAGTCGTGCAGTCTCATAGTGAAACTGTCTATCCTCGGCCCATAAGTCAACTCTTTGATATATCTGAGTCTACCTGTCCTGAGTATCCTCAATCATAGCATAAATATCCTGAGTGTCCTGCTCCTGCACCGCAGCTAGCTCGGTCACTCTATCATTGACCCCCTCGAGGCTCGTCGGTGCTACCTCCTCTACAGTCTCTGCCGGGTCTACCCAAACATCCCTAATGCCATTTCCGACCTCCTCGGCTCTCTGTCGTCCGATCTCGGCATCCGTAGTGCCGATAAACCCATAATCTGCTCTATGACCTCTAGTAGGTCTAGGGGCAGCCTTCAAACTCTCTCCCACCTCATACCTTGATGTGAGAGCAGTCAGACATAACCTCTTGCGAAGTGGTAACTCAGCCTCGGAAGTGTCCTCCCTACGGTCGACTGGTGGTATAAATAGTAAGGCTGGTAATGGTGGTAGTGGAGATAACGGTAATGGTAATGATGTGGGTACAGGTGGTGGTAAGTGTAGTGATGATGGTGGAGGTGGTAGTGGTGGTGAGGGAATCTGAGGTAGTGAAAATGATAGTGGAGTAAGTGGAGATGGTGGTAGAATATGTAAGGCAAGAAGTCTCTCGACCTCCGCCCCAGATAGAAATGGTACAGGTGTCTGAGGTCTGACGGACATCCTAGCCGTGTGCCATCTAGGTGATGGTACATGTGTAGGTGCAGCCTCATCAGTCTCAAATGCCTCTGTATCCTCAGCTAAAGGAACAAGGTCAATAATAGGTACATCAGGAGAGTCGGCTGGAGCTAGGTGCTCCTCCTCCTCCTCGTCATTCTCCCCGTCCTCAAAGGGCTCCTCATCCTCATCACATGTGTCATCATCATCGTCATCATCATCGGAGGGCTCTTCATCATCATCCCCTCCATCAGCAAGATAATCAGCATGATCCTCCTCCGGATCCTCCTCTGGATCGGAGTCCGCCACATAGCATGGTGATAGGGCTACGGGTGAGGCATCAGCAGGTAGAGGATGGTCCTCCATACGCGCCTCATCATCGGATGGTACTAGGTACTCAGGGTACTCCAACTCAGGTACGTAAGGTACCTCGACAGGTGAAGGTGGGTGCTCAGGTCCTGGCACATAGTTTGGAGATGGCGGGGCTACCAGCTGCATGAGGAGTCCATCGTATCCGTATACAATGACTCGTGTAGAACCTCCATTTGAAAGCTCCTCGTCAGCTCCCTAAAATACCCTCCCTAGCTCAGAATCGGTGTAGACAGATGTGTAGGTAACCGCAGATGATGCAGAAGACATGACTGAATCTGTAACACTCAAACAGAGTTTACATTAGTACATATATAAGACTCATAATAATATACTTAATATATTATAAACACGTATTGTGAATCATGCAACATCTAGTACACTCAACTAATGCAACAAGTGATGTATGAACGAATGAGTGAATGAATGTCCCTTGAAAATCCCTTTGTATGATGCAATGTTTGAAAACGGTTATAGTCCAAGTAAAACGTGTTGACCTTGGGTCTCTATAACCTTGGCTCAGATACAATCTGTAACACCACCAAAATAGTCGCAAGCAGAATAATGAGTCTGAGAGCATTACTTCATAGATCAATAACACAAGATATGAGAACGACCTCTAAAAGAGTCGTTTAAAATACGATACATTGGATTTATTGAAATTGTTTAATACAAAGCGCAACGGCTTAAATTGTTTGACATTTGATATCAAAGATTTTAGATCATAACAAAAATCTCAAGATATAATGACTCCAAATCTTTTATGCATGACTCCCCAAAGGAGTATCCCCAATGTATCCTTAGCACCTCGTGCCTTATTGACCTGAGAAAACATGCTTTAAAACATCAACATAAAGTTGGTAAATTCATAGGTTTAGGTAAAATGTAATGTAGGACCGCAAGATTTTCCAAGTGTATGATAGTGCAACAGATGCAAACATCACAAAAATGTAATTACGTTTCCTTAAGCTCATGACACTGAAACTCGACATGTATGAATTGCAATATAAATTGCCAACATTGCCCGTGATGATGTTCTAACACGCAACATCCTAAATCCGACATGGTATACATCCGTTGGTTCACTCTGTGACACCATTGAGTGCTACTCACCTGGATGGGGATTTCAGTCCCAAATAGATCTATTTATAACATTCGCGCTCACACAAAGTAATTAACAGTTCATGATAATGGGCACAATGGGTTATTGCTACTTAGGCAAACACATAATCATGATAAAATGTACACTTGCGTCCTATTTGTAAAACAATGCATGTTTCTCACCCCAAAAGTTGTAAATCATTGATATAGTATAACATGGGGCTATGAACTCACCTTAGTAAGTAGTCCTTCGTGAATGGTAATATACCCAAGTATGGCAAATGAATCACACCGTCAAATACCTAAGTAAATACGGCCAGTCTTAGTCTACAAGTTTAGGCTAACGGCTTCATGTATAAACTACAATAATTTGCTAGTTTAATAATACTGTTAATTCACTTTGGTGGTTGTACACGCTTTATGTATCTTTTTCCCTCGTTTTGCCGTGGGAAGATGTACGACTATATACTTTTAAGTTTACAAGGTGTTTAAGTATTTATAATAAATACACCTATTTACCATTCGCGTGACTTTAGTTATATAGGTATCCGTATATATCCACGAACTATCGATACCATAATGTTTATTTAAGGGGTTACTTAATTATATAAAATACCCTTAGGTTTTCATTATTGGCAAAAATAGTCCTTATAGTTTAAAATAGAATATTTACCGTTTACACCCCTGAGTTTCCATATTGATACGTTTAGTCCCTCTATTTTACAAAAATTACATTTTAGGTTCTTATGAGTTCCAAACAGTCCCTTAAGTTCAGGAATGTCAAAAACAGTATTATTAATACACTAGCAGTATTAACAATATGCTAGCAGTACTAACTCTGCTAGCAGTACTAACTTCTGCTAGCAGTACTAACTCTGCTAGCATACGAACTCTGCTAGCATCTAAACTCTGCAAGCACCTAACTTCTGCTAGCAGTACTAACTTCTTAAGCCTGAGAGTATTAACTTCTAACTTAGCTCCTCGTATCATACAACCCATTAGTGAGTTACAAATTCGTTAGAGTTTGTTTGAGCTCGTGTTGGACACAAGACTCGGTTATGGTCTTGCTAACTTATTTTGATATATCCCAAACAACCCTAGTTCGCATATACTATAGTGTACACATCCTTTATTGAGTAAGACAAGTGAAATGAGAACCACAATGTGAATGGAAGAGGCGATAGGTTGGTTGCTCGTGAATGTACTTACCAGGACTTCATGAAGTGTCAACCAACAAGTTTTAAAGGAACCGAAGGAGTGGTTGGTCTGATAAGGTGGAGTGAGAAGATGGAGACTGTGTTTCACATCAGCAACTGTCCGGAGAAATATCAAGTGAAGTATGCAACTTGTACCTTACTCGACAGTGCACTAACCTGGTGGAACTCTCACAAGAGAACCATCGGAACTGATGCTGCATACGCTTTGTCATGGAGAGAGCTGATGAAACTGATGACTGAAGTGTATTGCCCGAGAAATGAGATCCAAAAGATGGAAACCGAGTTGTGGAATCTGTCGGTGAAAAACAATGACATCGCTAGTTACACTCAGAGGTTCCAGGAACTCACCATGATGTGCACCAAAATGGTTCCCGAGGAGGAAGATCGGGTGGAGAAATTCATTGGAGGTCTTCCTGATAACATCCAAGGAAATGTGATTGCTGCAGAACCTACAAGACTACAAGATGCTGTTCGAATTGCCAACAACTTGATGGATCAAAAGTTGAAGGGTTATGCTGTGAGAAATGCAAAGAACAAGAGAAGATTGGACAACAACTATGGAAACAACCGTGGGCAACAACCACCCCACAAACGACAGAATACTGGGGGACAAAATGTTGCTAGAGCCTATGTGGCTGGTAACAATGGGGAGAAGAAATATGAAGGTACCTTGCCGCTCTGCAACAAGTGTAAGCTTCATCATGTAGGCCCTTGCACTGTAAGATGTGGGAAGTGCAACAGGGTTGGACATTTGCCCAGAAATTGCAGGGTTACAAATCCCGCTACCCCCACCCAGAGAGGCCAAATAGTGAATCAGAGGGTT
Organism: Tanacetum coccineum; assembly: GCA_026074375.1. Lineage (NCBI taxonomy): Eukaryota > Viridiplantae > Streptophyta > Magnoliopsida > Asterales > Asteraceae > Tanacetum > Tanacetum coccineum. The sequence goes on from BQNB010199400.1 coordinate 6,375, forward strand.
GTGACTTGTTTTGAGTGTGGAGCACAAGGGCATTACCGGAGTGATTGCCCCAAGATCAAGAACCAAAACCGTGGAAACAAAGCAAGAGTTCCTGATGCAAGCGGCAGAGCATATGCACTAGGAGGAGGTGACGCAAACCCGGGTTCCAACACTGTCACGGGTACGTTCCTTCTCAACGATCATCATGCTTATATGTTATTTGACTCTGGCGCCGATAAGAGTTTCATATCAAATACTTTTAGTGCATTGCTAGACATCACACCCTATGCCTTAGACGTTAGTTACGCTGTCGAACTAGCTGACGGAAGGACTTCAGAAACCAACACTGTGTTTATGGGCTGTACGTTAGGATTGTTAGGACATCCATTCAATATCGACCTGATGCCAATAGAATTGGGTAGTTTCGACGTTATCATCGGCATGGATTGGTTAGCAAAGAATCATGCAGTGATTGTCTGTGACGAGAAGATAGTGCGTATTCCTTATGGAAATGAAATTCTGATCGTTCAAGGAGACAAAGGTGCCAAGGAGAAGAGATCAAAGTTGAGCATTATATCATGTGAAAAGGCCCAGAAGTATATAGAGAAAGGTTGTCGTTTATTAGTGCTAGTGGGGATTTGTTGGAATTAATTTAGATGAGTATGTGTATGTATGTATATATATTCGGCTAAGGCTTATTTGTATAAGTATTTTTGTAGTTTTTGGGTATTGGGTATTATGATGGGTATTTGTTGAAGTGTAGGTGGGTTTATGGTTTTACCAACTCATGCAAAAAACGTATTTTTAATCGTTACGTAAACACGATTTACTTAACACAAAAAAACGTAAATTAAAATTATCATCCTAAATAACTGATAACACTTACTTGACTTAAACATTTAATTGTTTGATGCCCGATTACGTATAATGACAATTTTAGTTTTACGGCGATTTAGCTTAACAGTAGAAATTAAAAGCAACGCGTAAAAGCCTAAACTATAATAATGTAATAACTGAAAGTCGTAAATGACCTGAAAAATGCAAAGATATGTTACAGTCTCCACCCGTTAGAAGAGAATTTGTCCTCAAAGCTTAAGACGTTGTAGTGGATGAAGACGCTTGATTTGTGAAGAGATGAGGGTATTTCTTTTTGAATAAATCTTCACGTTCCCACGTAAACTCAGGACCTCTCCTCGAGTTCCAACGAACCTTAACGAGTGGTATACGGCTCCGCTTTAATCGTTGATCTCCCGTTCCATAATTTCAACGGGCTCTTCCACAAATTGTGAGTTTATCATCAATGTGTAAGTCCTTCCAACGGACCCGGCTAATTGTTTTCCGTCGGAATAACATTTCCTTCAAGTTGGAATTTACATGGAATGTATTGTTGAACCCCGCTCAACCTTGAGGAAGCTCCAGCATATAAGCAACGGATCCACCTTTCAGCACCTAAAAGGTCCAACATATCTAAGGTTCAACTTTTCCCGTTTGCCAAACTGTACGACCCCTTTCCAAGGTGAAACTTTGAGCATAACTCTATCCCCGACTTGAAACTCCATCGGCTTACGCTTTAAATCGGCATAACTCTTTTGTCGGTCACGAGCGGCTTGCATTCTTTGCTTGATCTGATGACCTACTCAGATGTCCTCTTGGACGTATATCTGACGGTGAGTTGAACTTGTACAACTTCGGCCCAACAAATAGGTGAACGACACATTCGACCGTAAAGTGCTTCAAACGGTGCAGCCTTGATGCTATTCGTGATAACTATTGTTGTAAAAAATTCAACTAGTGACAAGTGTTTAATCCCAACCATTCCTAAAAGTCGATCACACAACACGTAATCTTTGATTCCTCGAGAGTTTGGATAGTTCTCTCACTTTGTCCATCAGTTTGTGGATGGTACGCAGTACTCATATCCAAATTATACCCACCCTTCTGAAGTGACCTCACAAAATTGAAGCGATCATCCTTAGGGTCACGATCACAAATGAATCGTAAAAGACAAGTATATTCGCATGCCTGTGACTACCTCCGAAGATATGTACATCCTTGCCAACTTCTCCATGGGGTCAGTTTCCCTCATTGGTACGAAGATTGCAGACTTCGTAAGTCGGTCAACAATCACCCAAATGGTGTCGTACCCTTGCGATGACTTAGGAAGCTTTGTGACAAATCCATTGTGATTTATCCCACTTTCATTGGGTATCTCGGGTTGTACAACAACACCCGATGGCCTTTGATGTTCGACCGTTGACCCTGTCATATGTCAAACAATTCTAACAAAGGTGAGCCTGTCGTCTTTTCACATTGGGCCACCATAAGTATTCTTCATGTCTTGGTACATCTTGTCGGAACCCGGATGGATGGAGTATTTTGATTTGTGGAACTCGGAGCATGATCACAGATCTCAAGTTCACATAACAGGCAACCACTCCTGCCATATTTAAGCATAGGGTTCCATCGGCGCGAGGCTCCAATTTCTCCTTCGGTATATCCTTCCTGATCAAACCTCCTACATCTTCCGTTCTGAGATTTTCTGCGTTTATGTGCTGCAGTCCTGTGGCATTCAAGATTTGTTTAGGAAGATCCATACTAATAGTCCATAACTAACGCTCGAACTCTTTATGGTTTATAAATATCGCACTTCCTGCTCAAAGCATCAGCAACAACATTTGCCTTCCCCGGGTGATAACGAATCTCACAATCGTAGTCACTGAGCAACTCTAACCAACGACGTTGCCTCATATTCAACTCCTTTTGGTCTAGTATGTGTTGTAGACTCTTATGATCTGTGAACACCGTACACTTGGTTCCATACAGGTAGTGCATCTAAATCTTACAGAGCAAACACCAAAAAAAAAAACCTTGCACCAAGTTTTCCAATCATAGTAGTAATAATTCCTTCTATGAATCTTCAATTGTGTATCGTGATGCGTAATCAATCAATTTCCTCAGTTTTCGAGCCATCAACACCGCACACATCCGTTTATGCGACGCATCCGCACATAAACAACGAAGTCTAGCTCCTTTAGGGGAGAGCTAAGATAGGTGCGTTACATAACTATTCTTCAATGTCTGAATAGCTGCTTCCTGTTAGTCACCCCATTACAAAGTGCGACTTTCTCTGAGTGAGGTTGTCATATGGCTTAGCTGATCCTTCAATGAATCTTCGTAGTACCAGCAAGACTAAGAATTGACGATCTCCGTGGTGTTTTTAGAGGGACGCCCAATCTTTAATAGATTCGATCTTGGCAGGATCCACGTGAATTCCTTGACAGTCAATCACTGACCGAGAAATTGTACCTTAGGTATCCAAAATTCACATTTTGAAAACTTAGCATATAACTCCTCATTCTTAAGCATTTTTGTTTCTAGAATTGCCTTAAGATTTCTTCAATGTTTCCTTCCTTGTCCTTGATAAATAAGTATATCATCGATAAAGACAATTACAAACTTATCCAAGTATGGTTTGCACACTCGGTTCATGAGGTCCATGAATACCGCAGGTGCATTTGTCAAACCAAATGGCATCACTTGGAACTCGTAATGACCATACCGAGTCCTAAATGCCGTCTTTGGAATATCCTCTTCTCGTACTCTGAGTTGATGATAACCCGACCGCAAGTCTATCTTCGAATAAACACTGGATCCTTGTAGTTGATCAAACAAATCATCAATCCTTGGGAGAGGATAACTTATATTTCTTCACCGTCAGTTTATTTAATTCCCAAGGTAGTCGATACACATCCGGAAAGATCCGTCCTTTTTAACAAACAAGACCGGAGCTCCCCAAGGTGAGGAACTGGGTCTTATAAGGCCCTTGTCGGATAGCTCTTGCAGTTGCTCCGACAACTCTTTCATTTCGGAAGGAGCCAATCGATAAGGTGCTCGTGCTACAGGTGCAGCACCAGGTACCAAATCGATTTGAAATTCCACTTGTCGAGTCGGAGGAAGACCCGGCAAGTCCTTAGGAAATACTTCAGGAAAATCTCGAACTATTGGTACATCCTCAAGTCGCTTCTTCTCCGACTTGTCTTCATCCTCCTTTTGTAGTAATATGTGCCAAAAAGACTGGACATCCTTTTTGCATGTATTCTTGTGTTTTGAAGTACGAGATAATGTGCAGACGAGCCTCGTGTCCCCGGTTGCTTCCGTCACCGTGAACAATTAATGTTTCATTTCCCCAAGGGATACGAACGATCTTCTCGGCACACACAATGATTGCTTGGTACTTTGCCAACCAATCCATACCAATTATAGCGTCGAAACTACCAAGTTCTACGGGCATTAAATTTATGTTGAATGGGTGGTTCATGATATTTAATGTACAACCCCGAAGAATAGTATTCAACCCAATTATTCTCCCGTCGGCTAGTTCGACATCATAATGGTGATCTAAGGTAGATGGCGTGATATCAATTTGGGAACTAAATGCAGTGGACACAAAACTCCTATCGGCACCAGTATCAAATAAGATAGAAGCATAGCGGTTGTTGAGAAGGAATGTACCCATCACGGCATTGGAATCTGGGTTTGTCCCCGCATGCCCTACCACATACACCTTCGCTGGAGCATTGTCATTTCCAACCTGATTACCACGGTTGTTGTTGTTGTTGTTGTTTTTCAGCTTCGGACAGTCCTTCTTGAAGTGTCCCCGAACTCCACACTCGAAGCAAGTAGGCCCTTGACCTGTCCCATTTCCTCTTT
>BQNB010199404.1:0-11063 GCA_026074375.1 Tanacetum coccineum
TGCATCAATGACACGGCCATGTTACCTTCATGGCTAGGAAACAAATAGTGGCTTGGTTCTCAAACTGAAGGGTTCAAAGCAAGGTCATATCAAAGTTCATTTCAAAGGGATCATAGCAAAGGTTCAATATCAAAGGTTTAAATATCAAAGGTTCAATATCAAAGGTTCAAATATCAAAGGTTCAAATATCAAAGGTAGCATAGCAGGGTTCAAATGGAACATAATGACAGATCATATAAGAAAGCCAAGATAAAAGGCTCAGAGCAAATGTAGCAAATCACATAAGAAATCAAAGATAGAGAGGAATATGTCATGAGAAACCTTAACAATAAGGTCAGAATATCTGTACCAATAACGGAACGAACGAAGCAACGCATAAATCATAATAATGGTGAGAGGTGTAGGTATTAAGAATATCTGTACGAATAACGAAACAAACGAAAGTACTACTTAATCGTAGTAATAGTAAAGTCGAGTAGGTGTCAAGAATATCTGTACGAATAGCGGAACGAACGAAGCAACGCATAAATCATAATAATGGTGAGAGGTGTAGGTATTAAGAATATCCGTACCTTATTCCGAAGCAAAGCAATAATCAAAGAAAACACCACAGGAATAACAGAATCACTCCCTCTTGACCGAACCTAAGGAAATGATGAATTCGAGTTACAAACCATTCATTTAAGTTATACTTTCTATTTTTAGAAACTTTCCATCTTTAGAAACTTTCCATTTTTAGTAACTTTCTATTTTTAGAAACTTTCCATTTTTAGTAACTTTCTATTTTTAGAAACTTTCCATTTTTAGTAACTTTCTATTTTTAGTAACTTTCCATTTTTAGTAACTTTCCATTTTTAGTAACTTTCCATTTTTAGTAACTTTCCATTTTTAGTAACTTTCCATTTTTAGTAACTTTCCATTTTTAGTAACTTTCCATATTTTAGGGTTTAATATGCAAAATCAACAATTTTCAAGGTTAAAAGGGTAAATATCAAAGTTTCACATTTAATTCAGATTATACCTTTCATTTTATGTATTTACAAGTCAAACCCTTAATTTACACAATTTACATATTTAGCCCTTTTTGTTTATTAATTATTTGAACAATATCTTTACTTATCCATAATTACAAAACAAGCCCTTATAGATTCAATTATGACAAAATCATACTTTATACATTAAATACTAACCAAACCTTATACTTTTCAGAATTTACAATTTCAGTCCCTCTATTTTAATTAATTAATTTCTAATTACTTATTATATGTAATTAACCATTTTTAATCCAAAATAATATCAAAATGACATTTTATACCCCCCAACTTATTTTATACAGAATATATTAAATATAATAACATGTCTAAAACAGACCCCATAGTTTCAGAAATTACAATTCAAGTCCTTATATCTTTACATAGCAAATCGGATAACAAATTAATTCACAAAACCCTAATATAATTTTTCCCAATAACAAACATAATTATTTACCAATAAATAGAATTAAATGAACCTGGAAAAATTATTAAAACCCTAACCCTAATTTTATTCTTTCCTTTTTCCCTTATTTTCGAATTTGGCAAAACACATAAATCTCCAATAATTATTAGAATTACTTCTAAATTTTTCCAGCAATTTTTCTGAGTTATATGTGATATGAACAACCTTATAAAAATATAAAATAAATTTTACAAAATTGTATATGCCGATTTATATTTATCCAAAAATTAGGGTTTCGTATATATGTCATTTATAAAATAAAATAAATGAAATGAACATTTTTCCCAGGTATATAACATATTAATATGATGAAACATGAGTTACAAAATTACCTTTGATGACCCTTGATGATTTTATGAATTTATGAACCCGGTTGCTTATTCGAACCCAAAACCAATACCAAAATCGAACAAAGCCTTATAAAATCTTCCCACTATTTTTCCCACACTCCTTGACCTTCAAATCACCTTAGAAAAATAGCCCAAGCCCTGGAAAAATTCGAATGTGCCGCCTCTTGATTTTATTAGGGTTCGGTGATATTTGTTTTTAGGAATTAATAAAATGAAAGTGAATAAAAGATATACATAAAAGTTTGGCCGAGTCCCATGGGCTTTCAAATGACTAAAAATCTGATTTTATCTTTTCCTAATTTATTTTCTATTTATCCATATTTTATTTTATTAATTTTGTATTATATAAATACATAAATATAATTATTTTCGGCATAATCATAGAAAAATAATTATTGATTATTTTTCTTGTATAACCTAAAGTATTTTATTCTTACATAAATTTTCATAATTGCCATAAGTTGTATTTTCATAATTTCTAACCTTTAAACGAATTTTATTTAAGCTTTTATGGAATTTTCTTGCATTAGGGGTATTTTGGTAATTTTACACTTGCTGATATTTTTAGGTCTTACACTAATTGTCCAGTAGTTGTGTTCCAAATATTTGACAAATATATGCATAAAATACACATGAAGTAGGATTGACGACGTGAATGCTTCATCTGAAATATTCAAGTAATTTACCTTGCAATGCAATTGGCAAAGTCGTCGTCTCCAAAAACCAAACATGAGCAAAAGCACGATGTATGTAACTTTGCTCAAACAATTCAAAAGCACAACTCAAAACTCAAATTCTCTTCTCATCAAAACTCTCTCTTACTTTACCTAATAAGCATAATATTTCTTTTTCACTAAATATGAAACCTTTAACCATCTAAGATTAAGACTAGAGATAACTGAACATATTCCATAAACCATTATCTTGCTTTCTTTCAATAAGTGATCGTAAGAGGATTTCAAATATGAAGATGATTATTATTCAAACGATAATCAATCTCACTATTCAATCTAATTACAAATTTGGAATATGAACATGAAATCGAGATTAGGATTTATCCAGATCACGAAAATATCAATCAAATGACCATAGATATTTTCTGAGTTTACATGTTTAACCATCCTCGGTTATTACATGAAATCACGAAGTCGATAGTAAGACAACAAGAAGTCATCAAATTGTAACTCACACTTGCAATGAAGATGTCTTATTGAGTCTAAAGTGTTTAAATGTTTATGTTATTAGCTATGGTTAAATTATACATGCTTTCCAATTCTCCTTAGCAACAACCACTTTCTCATTAGTAATCTCGATAAGCTCCGGACTCCTCAACAACGCTCACTATACTTTCATCCCAGCAAAATAGTGTGCTCGACATTTTCTACCATAGCAATTGCTCGTAAGGTGCTTGCTTGATGCTACGTCATGCTCTACTATTATAGTAGAGCAAAAATTCCACAAGAAAATAAACACAAATATTCATCCCAACTACTGTCACATTCCAAAGACAAAGCCTCAACATATCTTCCAAAGTTTGGAATGTCCTAACTGAATGACCATCGTGTTGAGGATGAAATGCTGTACTGAAACTTAAGCGAGTTCCCCAAGCTTTCTGTTGATCCTTTCTAAAATCGAGACGTATACTTGGTTCTTGTCGACACAATTAGAAGTCGGAGTACCTGCAGTTCTTAACGATTTTCCTGTTGAAAATCTCCGCCAACTTAACTAATACCGTAGTTCTTCCGACTGGGTAAGAAATGAGCCAGACTTGGTTAGCCGAATCAACAACCACCAAATGCATCATGTCTTTTCCTGAGGATGTAGGCAAACAGTAACGGAATCCATGGAATCTCATCCCATTTCCACATAGGAAATCTCCACGGCTGTAACAAAAACCACTGCCCTTTGATGTTCCAATTTTAACTGCTGACAAGTCCTACACTTGGATACAAAGTAGCCACATCTTGTTCCATGCCGTTTCCACCAAAAGTACTATTTTTGTGAATCTTTGTACATTTTGGTTGAACCTGGAAGAATAGTAAATGGAGAACTATGAGCTTCCTCATAACCTTCTCGCGAAAGTGCCTGATCATTAGGAACGCATGGCCTAGCTTGAAACCACCAACGCCACCATCATTCAAACCCTGATCTCAGTTTGTTTACGGTCTTCAAACATTCTGCCACAATATAGGCACGAACCGCACCATTCGTCCCCCTTTGAGCTTCTGTGAGTGTTAAGCATGAGGTTTGCTCTTTCTCTCATACTCGCCCAATAGCCATCAGGAACCCTGTATGCAAATAGTTTCAACATCCAAACGCTCTAATTATGAAGGATCCTGGAATCAAAAACCAAGCTAGATCCCAGATTTCGACTAGTGCGTCGGGCAACAACATTAAGCCTTGCCCAGATGGTAATGCGATGTTAGTGTATAATCTTTCCAGAAGTTTTCCAACTCTTCTCTCCATCTGCTTTGCTTTGTGCTCATGGTTAAGTTCTCGATGGTAAAAATTATTGAGACTCTAATGATCTGTAAAAATATCACAAGCTTCACTCTTACAGCTAGTGTCTCCAGATCTTCAATGCAAGTACCACCGCAGCTAATCAAGATATGGGTTGGATAATTTACTTCATAAGGTTTCAGGTTGCCTTGAAGCAGTCGGCGATCAGTTTCCCAATGTTGCATCAAAACACACCCAAACCTTTCTTTCGATGCTGTCACTGTATTTGAAACCACCGGCAAACCTGATGGAAATAAGAGTCAATATCGGAAAGCAGGACACCAACTCTCCGTTTCTGTTCTTCAAAACGTCTCTTGATGCTCAATCCGTTCCACTCAAAGACTTCTCACCCTTTCTCATCTGGCTGGGTAAGAGTATAAGCTAAGCGGGAGAAAACCCTCAACAAAACGTCGGTAATAGCCAGCAAGCCCTAGAAAACTTCTCACTTCCGTCACCGTAGTAGGTCTCGGCCATTTGGTGATAGCTTCAACCTTTGATGGATCCATAATAATGCCGTCTGCAGATACAATATGACCAAGGAACGCGACTTGCTGTAACCAGAACTCGGACTTCGAAAATTCGCATACAACGTCTTCGGTCTATGAATCTTAACACCATCCGTAGATGTTGCTCATGGCTCATCTTCAGACTTAGAGTAAATCGAGGATGTCATAGTGAAAACCATAACGTACTTATCAAAGGTACTCGTGGGAAAATTCGGTTCATCAAAATCATAAACACTAGCCAGAGCATTAGTTCAGACCGAAGGCATAACCCAAGAATTCGTAGCTGGCATACGCTGTACGAAAGCTACTGTTCTTAGAATATCCTTGCTCTCTCACCCGAAGCTGATGGATTACCAGATCGCAGATCAATCTTAGAAAAATATTTGGCCCACTTGAAAGTTGGTCAAACAAAATCGTCGATTCGCGGGAAGAGGATAGCGGTCCTAGATTATGTATGTGCAATTGAGTGACTTCACAAATATAAAACCCTATCTGAGTGACTCGTGTGAATTCAAAAACAAACACTTTTCGTATGTGAGGTGCTCTGTTATATGTCTATGCCTGAAAAGTTATAAAACTGGTAAACGCTTGTTAATGCTAAAATGATTTTTTTCTCCACGTCACGATAAATGATTTTGTTTTCTCGCTTTAATTGCTTGAGGGCAAGTAATAGCTAAGTGTGGCGGCCTGATCCTGAGTAAGTGCAAAGACACGGCCTGATGCGTCTGGCTTCTTGTCAGCATGACCAGACGAACTAGCACCAGTGTTCTTCTTGCAGTCCCGCTGAAGATGACCAGCCTGGCCACATTTGAAGCAAGTACCAGCAGCACGACGACACTCTCCTGGGTGTCTACGTCCACATGTGTTGCAAACAGGGTGAGTATAACCCTCAGAGGGTACCCTGGACTGCTGGGAACCTGATTCAATGATAGATCGTGAGACATGAACTTTGAGACATATAGAGAATAAACTTGTTATTTCAAATGATTTACCCGAGTTGGTAGATCGATGGGATTGCTGGCCTCTGTTCCTTTGGTCGCGTCCAGCACCAGAATTCCTGTTACCATGACGTGATGTTAGATTCATATCATATAACAGATAAAGACGATAACGATTAAGATTTGACCTGTTGTTGTCACGAGAGTGGTTGTTGTTATTGTTATTACGGTAGTTACTACCACCGCTCTGTCTGTCAGATCCCTGCCTGTCGGATCTCTGTCGGTCATCACTCTGACCGTGACTCTTGTGACTACCCTGCTGACTGTAAGGGTGATAACGGTCTCCACTCTTGTGCCTCTTGTCTGAACGTTCGGACCTATCATAGTCATCCCTGTCACGAAGGATTTCCAAGTTGCGTGCAGCATCCGCAACCTGAGCAACATCCGTAAACTGTATACACATGACATGGTCAAGGATTGACTTATGAAGACCCCAACGAAAGTTCTTCGCCTGCTCTTCTGCAGTACCAGCAGCCTGTCCAAGAAAACCAGCTAGGGAGGAAACGCTGCTTGTACTCAGTACTATTTTCACTAGCCTTTGGCAGTTGGAATGGTACTCCCTTCTTCATGGCTCTTGCTCGGCTCGAGACAATACATGAAGAAAGAAAGATCTTTTTGAAAAGTGCCCAAGTCAAAGTAAGGACCCCGCATATCTCCTTTGGCCTGCTTATAAGGCCTTAACTAAGCCAACGCGTCGCCCCTCGAACATATACACAGCCATATCTGGTTTTAAAAGCATCATTACAATCCATACGTCGAAGATCTTCTCATTATGGGGAGAGATCCAATTCTCAGCATAACAGGGGCTATGCCTTCACGAACGAACCGGGGTTTCTGCTTATTGAAGCGATCAAGCAAGTATGAATATTGATGGTGGAGGATTTCTACCGATGTTACAGCACCAGTGCGGTACTCTTCGCGGAACATGCTTCGCGAATCTGTGGGAGCATGGCATCCACGGGGGGGGGTACTGCCTGAACGGCGCAGCGAGTTCAGCATCGGTTCGAGTGTTCCACCATCTGACATTAGCAAAAAAAAGGGTTTAATGTTTAAACGGTTTAAAAGTCAAAACGCGACAGAAGAAAACGTCGATTCTGGAAGGAACCTAATGCTACCAATCCTCACAGGTCAAGTTTTAGACGCCTACTGGTCGAAAACTGGGATCTGATACCTTAATTGTAACGACCCACTTCGGAAAGGGACTGGACGAAAGCCATAATCATGGTGGATATCAAAGCATAAAAAAGGAAATAAAGTCATAAATGTTAAAATAGGACAAGGTGGAAAATCCGGAATCAACATTGGCTCCAATTATGAGATCAACATGAATAACGTAAAGAAGTTCTATAGGACGAAACATGTGTCCAAGATAGTATAGCACCATCAAAATGTCTGCGATATCTAAACGAAAGGAAAGCTAAATAGGTCATTCCTAAGCACACACCTTTCATTTTTTTTTTTCATGCCCATATACCACTTGATACCTGCCGTATAAGAAAAGAGAAAGATAATACGTTGAGCATAACGCTCCAGTGAACGGATATAATGACAATGTAATTAATAAGTATGAATCCTGGATAGTAATTACAAAGTAGCCGGACAGATCCAAAAGTGTCATGAGAAACCTGGAGAATGCGTACAATGAAGATTAGGAAATAACATGTAAAAGCATTGTAATACGAAGTAAAGATGTCATAATATTCATGGATAGTTATAAACATAAATAATAAGGATATGCCCACGAGTCATATAATCATTACATGTCATAATAATATTGTCTTGAGTACATGCATATAATAGGGGGCTGCCTCAACATGTAATAAGAGGGGTGACCTCTTATAAGATAATAGGGGTGGAGGATCAGCTCCAAATGTGATGGATTGTAAAGCACACACCATCAATCACCATGAACGTGTAAACATGTAAATTAGGATGCCCCTACAGCCCCGGAATAATAACTGGCCAAACTTGAAATATAATCTGGTAACATGAAACGGGACGCGGTGAAATCACTCTCAACGCGAAAGTGTCGTGAACAGGTGCCTCATGTGTCAAGGTCATGGTACCTCCATGACTAGGTGGTACGTAATGTAATATCATGGTCATTGCGTATATATAGCTCGGGCAATTAGAATAAGTTTTTTATTCTTGAATCAAACATGTAAAGGATTCCATGGCATAAGACATAAAATAGGGAAGCTTCGAGTTCTGGGGATGAATCATGATAAGAAGAATGTCCTTACTGAAAGGAAGGAATATCCGTACCTTATGTCCAGCAGTAACGGGGAAAGAGATGGATAAGAAGATGGAAGCTATCCTGCTTATGCGATCTACATGTTAAAGGGACATATATAGGTACTTGTTCATGGATTAAGGTTATTTCATTTTTTGTAACTTTATATTTTTAAGTAACTTTCTATTTTTAGTAACTTTCTATAATTAGAATGATTCCTTGATTAGTACGGTTCCTGAATTGACAATTATTACATGTTAGTATGTTTATGATTAGTATTCTGGTTATATTGGGTACTTTCATAAAATGAGCAGCTTTAATTATAGTAAATTTCTAAAAATAGAACTTTCCTTAATTCAACTTTCCCATAATTGATAAACTTTCCTGATTGTATTAAGGTTTCCATAATTAAACTTTCCAAAAATAGACTTTCTAAAAAAGACTTTTTCTGAAAATAGAAGGTTTCTTTATTTGGAAGTTTCACTTAAATAGCATGTTTCTTATAAATAGCAGGTTTCTATAAATAGTAAGGTTTACATAAATAATATCAAAATGACATTTTCTACCCCCCAACTTATTTTTCTCAGATCATAACAAATATAATAACATGCTTAAATCAGACCCCAAAGTTTCAGAAATTACAAAACAAGTCCTTATACTCTTTATATCACAATTCGGCTAACAATTTAATTCACAAAACCCTAATCAAATTTTCCCCAATCATAAAACACAATTATTTCCCAATAATTGGAATTAAATTTAACCTGGGACAAAATAACAAAACCCTAACCTAATTTCATTTAACCATTTTCTTTCCTTTTTCCCTTATTTTCGAATTCGGTAAACACAAATAAATCTTCAATAATTATTCGAATCATTTATAAATTATTCCAACAATTTTTCTGAGTTATATGAGATATGAACAACCTTATAAAAATATAAAATAAATTTTACAATTATTTTATGTGCCGATTTCATTTTCATTTCTAAATTAGGGTTTTGAATATGTTTCAATTTATAAAATCAAAATAAAGTGCATGAACATTTTTCTTATGCATAGATCGAATTTATATGATGAAAAGTGAGTTGTAAAAATACCTTGGATGATCCTTAGTGATTTTATGATTTTATGAACCCGGTTGTGATTTTCGAACCCAAAACAATACCAAAAATCGAATCAAGCCTTATAAAATCTTCCCACTATTTTTCCCACACTCCTTGACCTTCAAATCACCCAAGAAAAATCGTGCAAGCCTTGGAAAAAATCTTGTGCCATCACTTTTGGATTTTTAGGGTTTCGGTGGTTTTTAGTTTTAGAGTTTTACAAATTAAAAATGCTTAAGGAATATAATAAGGTATTTAGGCCGAAATATTGGGCTTTTAAAATGACTAAAATCTGATTTCTAATTTACCAATATTTATTTTGCCATTATCCTAATTTATCTTGTAATGTATACTTATATAAATATTAATTAATTCGGCATAATTATATATAAATAATTATTAATTATTTTTCTTGTATAACATAAGGTATTTTATTCTTACATAAATTTTCATAATTGCCATATATTGTATTTTCATAATTTCTAACATTTAAATGAATTTTATATAAGCTTTTATGAATTTTTCTTGCATTAGGGGTATTTTAGTAATTTTACACTTGTTGAGATTTTTAGGTTTTACAATATAAGACAATGTTGAGTATAATAATTGGAAATTTTTTGAATTTACTAAGAAATTCTTGAGAATTTTATACTCAAGCACTTCTTAATATTACCATAATGTCTACACTGTATATATATATATATATATATATTAATATAATATATATTTATTTATATATATATATATATATATATTATATACAAATTTCACAGTTATTAATTACGTACAAGGATTGACATGTTATGATGGTGAACTTCATTGAGATATCTTAAGTCCTTTGTAGCAGCCGAACGTCTCATCGCACTGTCCGCCCACCAACAAATTTCTCCAAGCTCCGCATAATCCTCCTGGTCTTTAGCTGTTTATCAATTGCCTGGATCATAGCTCCTGCTTTATCTCTATCACTTTGTCTCTAGATAGTCTGAGGCAGATACTTCATCCGAATTCCCTTTAGACGATCATCAAGAGCAGTCCGAACATCATTGAGTGTACCGTCACTAAACTTGTGTAGTTCATCAATACGCATCAATCTGTTCTTCTTGTCTTTGTTCTGGTAAATGAAACCTCTAGGATTAGAGTATGCTGAATAAGCTTCCCTTCGTTTAAGGTCTGATCTGTACGTATCCGGCTTTGTGAGGTTGAGCTTCTTTTGGTAACTCTCGACACCTAATTGAAGGTCTTCCACACGCCTTTGGATGACAACGCTTCTTGTAAACATTCGCAAGGAGACATTAAAAGCTAGGCGTTCTTCAACAGTGAGATTTGTCAACTTGCCTTGAACAAGAAGAAGCAGCATGTCTTCGATGTCTTGGATGCGAAGCCTGTTAAAATCGCCTTCTTTGAATGTATACAGCTTGTCATCATCTCTACGAACAGTGATCCAATCCAGATGCTTGTAATTATGCCATTCGACTATTTGAAGCTTTGTGACAGCAATGATTCTGCGTTTGGAGTAGACATCTCGAGCCGATTCCCTGTTAGCAGCAAATCCATAGAATTGTTGACGTTTTCTCCCCCAATGTGAGATTCCCCAGAGTGCATGTTTGTCGTAGCTAACTAGCACTTGAATCCACATTGTGTTAGGGACCAGATCTTCAATCCATTTGATATTCCCGTAATCTGCAGCCTTTGTTTTCGTCACTGAAGTTGTATATGTTCGGCTTGTGATACCACCACTTAGATACACTAGGTCGTTGTTGATGAAGTGATCGAAAGGTATAACACGACGTCCTCGAGAATTAGGTATCAATGGTAGTAGCTTTCGCAGATCATGAGGATATTGCTGACCTTCAGGGTTGTTCTAGTCTAATTGATC
>BQNB010199405.1:0-11063 GCA_026074375.1 Tanacetum coccineum
TTGACATGCCCTTGATATTCAGATTAGCACGAAGATATTCCACATTGGTCAACCTTGGTCGATGGTCTAGAGATTATCTGATAGGCTCAATGACAAGTTAACTAAGCCTGTATAAGAGTCAACAAGATAAATGGTCCTTTAGAATAGGCCTAAGAGGTTTATTGGGTATTTGGGCCAAGACATGGACAATTAGCCTAAGACGCTGCCATCAAGAATATGCAACCGCTATTTAACATTAAGCAAGATCCAAGGCATTTTAGATTATCTTAATCTCCTAGCAGACAGATTTAACACCCTACAGACAGATTTAACACCTTACAGATTTAACACCCTACACTTTCACATTTGACCATTTTATACACATTCAAAGACCAAGATAAACCATTTTAATCACATTTAATTCACTATTCTCCCCTTCAAAAATTGCATATGTGATTGCCATTTTTGATCTAGTGAATTAGAATACCAGCTGATCTACGTTGATCCACTTAACGACTGAACGAGCATGGAAAAATATGAAACTTGTTGATGAGAATGATCAAGAACAAGAAGATTTCTCTTCTGATGAAGATAAAGCGCACTAAAGCGTACACCTTTCTTCTCTTTAAGGAACGGGGCCTGAAGAGATGCCAGCAGACGCCTTTGTGACATTTGAGAAACGAGGTTTGAACTGATTTGTTTAAACGTCTTTTGACAATGAAGACCGAGGCTTGAACTGCTGTGATCAAACATCTTAAGACATTGAGGAGCGAGGCCTGAACTGATTTGAGCAGACATCATTTGATGAAAAACGAGGCTTGAACTGTTTTGTCCAAACATCATTTTAGGCTCGGGTCCTGAACTGATGCGTACAGGAGCCATTCATTTCTTCATCTAAATCGAGTTTTGAACAGCTTGAGTCCAGATACCGAAGGATGATCTGTACCACCTGCATTTGAAAACAGTCGAATTTGGAGGGTTTGAAACTTCGGATCCCCAATTTGTGTTGGGGTCCTGTTGGTTAGCTGTTATGATAGAACATTGCACAGAAAGCTTAGTTAAAGGGCACAGTTCGCCTAAGGCAAATTTCTTTCCTGTGGGTCTCCATTGATAACCACAATTAAGTTTTCCTAAGGCGACTTTCTTTCCTGTGGATCTCCATTGATAACCAACATTAGCAAATAGTTTGCCCGTTGCTTTCCAAACCTGCTTGGTCTTGTTCAAACTGTTATCAGACAGTTTGCCTTTTGGTTTCCAGATCTGCTTCCCTTTATTCAAGACAATTTTAACAGTGGGGGTAGCATTCACAGAGCTCAAAATATTAACAACACACATTTCATGATTTGCAGAGTTTAAACATTTGTTACACGTTTTGCACACAGATTCAGAATTCGAATTAATTACAACACGCTTAGAGCTAATGCTAGAATCAACCCGATTCACTTTTGTCCATACTGACTTATTTGTCCTAGGGTGGTCTTCTACTTTCTTCTTATTCTCAGTCTTAGCAGGCAGGATCCTATTTTTCTTTGTATTGCTTCTAGGCTTTGATCCGCTTGCTTCAGTGGAAGTGTTTACTCCTGTAGAATGAATCACAGGGACATTAGTCTGTTGAACTTTCTGGTGCACTTCGTGTTTCTGTGTGTTACTAGATGAAGTTCCTGGTTTATCATTAAAAGTTACTTGCTTTTTCCTAGTTACAGGGGTAGAGGGAGCCTTGTTATCTCTTTCATTGAAACTTTTTGGGCAAGTGCCAATCACATATTCTAGCAATTCCTGAGATAGCTTAGTGTATTGACAAGCATAGTTAAGTGCATTATCCAGTGGTTTAACTACTCTAGCTTCCTCTACAATCTCCCTAACTGTTTCTACACTCTCCTTAAGATGGTTGATATAGGTTAAATGAGCACTCCTATTGTTCTTAAGGGGATGCGGGATGGGTTTAACATCAATGGCATACATGCCAGGCGCAAGAACTTTTGTTTTGACAGAACTTCTAGTGGCAACTTTCAAATTGCCTTCTAATTGAGCCTTTAGATCCTCAATCTGTGTTAACAAGGAAGATGTCTGTTCATTAGTGCTAGCACGCGTGATCTTAATAGACTCAAACAATTCCTTGTAATGCTGCTTCACCTTTTCTATTTCTGCTCTAAAACGTTCATTTTGTTCAAGAAGATCAGTGACATCGTTAGCATTATAAGGCTCACAGCTTCTGTCATTCACATTAGAGACTAGAACTTTCAAGTCTCTAATCACGTTGTCTTTTTCTTGAATCTAATGTTCGATATTCTTGATCTTAAAGAATGAGTTAAAATCAGGAGCTTCCTGTGATGTTTGTGATTTGTTATTATCAAAACTTTCTTGAAGATGTTGATACTTTAATTGCAAATTTAGGTATTCCCTTTCAAGTTTTGAAATATGTTTTGACTCATTATGAACTTTAGACATCTCAGCTTCAAGATCTAGACAACGTGATTTTTCCACATCATACAACAGTTGATTCGACAAACAATTAGCAATCAGATTCTCATTTTCAATGAGAAGGTTTTTCTTTACAATTTCTGCACATTGCTTATCTACAGTATTCTGGTCCACTTCGTCATTCATTTGATCAAAAAATTATTCCATTACTTTAACTTCTTTAAAGAGGGCGTTTGAACTCCTGTAAAGTGTTCTTTAAGAGTTTTGAAAAATGGAATAACTTCAGTGAGGTAACATCTTTTTGTTTGCTCAAAACCTCTTTCCCCTTCTGTAACACCTGTTGGGGTGATTCTCTTTTTGCAAGTTTTGTCAAATTCCGTAAAAAGTTGTGTGAGTACATAAAGATTAATCTTCACTTGACTTTTAGTTGGAAGAACTCTGGGGACAAGCTTGACAGGAGTATTAGGTGGATACACTGTCAATGCTGAACGTGATTTTGGAACTGAGGTCTCAACCTTTTTCTTGTCATTTTCATCTATGGACCAAAATATCTGCTCTGGGGTTAGACTTCTTTGTGGAGCAAAGGTTGCAAGAAGGTTTTCCTTCAAGTAATCTGGGGGCAATCCTAACTTTATTTTCCACACATAGAGGGCTTTTCATTTTCTCCATTATTCTTTTCCTAGTTATCTCAGCCATATCACGAGTGTCCTCTGAGTCATACACAACAGGACGTGCATGATTGGACATGACTAATACATGACCATTATAGAGGGTTGGTTGAACTTGCTTCGTACGAGTAAGATATAAGGGATTTTTGTAGCATATCGCTACCTTGTTCTTTTCATCATAAAATGATTTTGGTTTATATATCATGTGAACCGTTTGAATAGACTGATCTTGTTTGTATAATCTATCTTCAACCTTTTCTTTTAGCCTTTTTATGTCTAAAAACTCTTCAAGGAATTTGTCTTCTTTTTGTTTAAAATCCTTTTTCAAAATGATCGCTTCTTCCCTCACTATCTTATGATGGTTAAGGGTAGAACGAAGTTGCAATTGTGCAGAATGAAGTTCCGATTTTAAAGAAGTTTCTTTTTGATTTCTGTCAGAGATAATTATTCTCATTTGTTCATCAATCTTTCGTTCTCTATCAGTTCATTCAAACTTAGCCCGTTGTTCATACACCCCGACCAGTTCCTTATATCTCGCAAGTTCAAAAGTCACTGAGTTATTAACTACTTTATCCTGCTTATTTACTGACATACTTTGGACACCCTGTTCATGCATTTCATCGAGAATTGACATCAATGCATCATTTCGTATTGAAGATACATTACTTTGTACAACATGTTCTTCGTTGTCTTCCACATACTGATCATACGGATTATATACTATCACTCGTTATAGTCAAACATCTAAAAGTCATACAACGGAGTTGTGTTGTACATGCTTTGCTTCTCGTGTACTTCATGATACTAATCACATGATTTACAAAGGTACATGATCTTGTACCTCAATCAAACGGAGTATTCAGAGTCATATGATGGCCGGCTTCATCAAGTTTGGATCTTCAGATGAAAAGAGTTTACCATGAACATGGTCTGTTGGTGGGAGCCTCATCAACATCAGAGTCGAATGCATCGCATTGATCAGCTTCAAAGATATGGTTCACATTGAGTGCCAAATCATCCACATCTTCCTCAAAATTGGCAACCTGTTCTCCTGCAAGAAACAACAACTGCTCTTCATCCAGTACAGCACCATTCTCATAAGCATGCATAGCAGCAATTATTGTCTTTGAAAGTGTTTGAATCCTAAGGATGCTTTGGTTGTGGACATTTCTCGTGCTATGTGCCCCATTCCTGTGAGTTGTAGCACATAATGGGTTTAGCTTGACCAGGATTCACATTGCAATCTTGTTCTGGACTTCTAGCATTCCTAGCTTCAACATTTCTCTTGCCTATTGTTCCTCTAAAATGGTCCTTCTTGATTATTCGGCATTTGTATTACTCGAACATCATGACCAACACTTTGTCTGTCGTGGAACTGTAGACATTATTCCTTGCGTTTAAGGAAGTTCGGAGCGTTGATTGTTCGTTTGAGGGAGATTTGTTTTGAATGATTGATTGAGGAGGGGCAAGTGTATGTTTGCGTTAGGCTTCAATCAACGTTATCCATTGACCATGCCTTTCTTATGTTGTTTTCTTCCCGTGTCCATTTTACAGTTATCAACAATTGATCGTTGATTTGAGGATTGGGAGACTAAGATGATTGTGTTGGATAACTTCGATTTTGATGGCATTAGACCTAGTGCCAAGGGGTCATCAGTTAGGTTGATTGAACTTTTCCATCATCATTCTATTCTCAGTTGCATGTACCTCATGTTGCTTCAAGTAGGCATTATAATATGATCAAGTTAGGGACTCTTCAAAACCTATGTTTTAGTTTGATTCAGTAAATGAATCTATCATTCAGGGTAAACATGTTGTTTACAAACTTAGAGTTAAGTGCATTCTGGACATGGTCTTTTTTGTTTCTCATGTCGTTAATGAGTTCAAAAACTAAATAGTAAACCATGAATGGTCTTCTCCTCTTGATTGAAAGAAGCGTTCAAATCATCGTATAATTGTGATTCCATGTCATCATTGTTAAATCAGAACTTCCAGAATCATTTCACATTGTCCCAAATGTCTTTGGCGTCAGTTTGTAATGGTCTGAAGAGTGTGTAACATGTTTTGGGTATACTTGAAGCTTAGATATTCGTTAGCCAAATGTCAGCTTTTTTACTTCTTTTTCTTCAGCAGAAAGGTCTGTAAAGACTCCGCTCGCGCTCCGTTCTGGACCTAGTTGAAGTGCACCCTCAGTTTCTTCAGCATCTTTAGCAGGAGTTTGTATGAACGTTCACATTTAAAATGGACCTTCAGTAATCGATTTTCAAAATGTTCTTTCCATTATCTTTTCCCAGACGATACAAGATTGCGTTGTTGCCAAGATTCAAGGTCTGTTCTGTCAAGCATTGGTGGGCGTTGTATCGGAACCGGCATCACCAATTATCTTCTGACATTATTAGGACATCTTGATGTTTTGGTTATGAACTTGCCAATTATCGTTCCCGGATCTTACAAGTCTAGATTTAAACGATAAGAAGTTTACCGGGCCGGTGGTTTTACCAAAATCAATAGAAAAACCGTAAATGAATAATGGTTGTGTTATTTGGTTTGTTGATTTGTTTGGAAATTTGGCGCAGTTGGATTATGAAATAAATAAATTTTACCCTATTACCCAAAAAATCTAAAGTTGGTGTAAAATAAGTAAAAAGGCTAAAGAAAAAAAATTATATTTTTACTTATTTTTCCCGCCAAAAAGTGTCGCTAAAAAAGTGTCGAACCGAAATAATTTTTACCCTTATTTTACCAAAATTTGCAATTTGATGTAAAAAATAAGTTAAAAAGGATATAGAAAAAAGATTTAAAATACTTAATTTTTCCGCCAAAAAAGTGTCGCTAAAGGGGTGTCGTATTGGATACTCGTTTTTTTTAATCAACCGCTGCGTATTTGTTTCTATTCAAACCGACCGCTTTGAAATCAACCAAACCGCCTCTATTGATGGAGCAATCCGACTGCCTATAAGGGCAATCGCCGCCACAGTTCTTAATAGGAAAATCGCCGATAGGTTTTGAAGTAACTCGCATGCCTAGTTTTGTTTAATCTTGCTTGATCTTAAAATAACCAAATCGATGTGAGTAACTCGCGGGATTTTGCCAATAAAACTAGGCAACTCGCAGTGAGCAACTCGATTGCCTATAATCTTATCAACTCGCCGTGTGTTTTAGCAACTCGCTGTACCTTTTACCAACTCGTCGGCTATTATTTTCAAGCTAACTCGCCAATATCCTGTGTAAAAACGCCGCGAACAAGCAACTCGACACCATATTTAAACAAAAACCTCGACGGAAGTATAATTATTAAAATTAAGCAACTCGCCCTTTGAATGTTGGCAATCGCCTTTACTTTTTCCTTAAATTTCCGGATTTTTTCCCTACATTTTGTCAAACGTCTTCGGTTAGACAATATATTTTAACCAACTCTCCACGAAGAACACTTGGACGAATTAAGCAAAATCAAGCCATATGATCTTTCTAGCCAAGAAACTAAGCTACAACATACAATATTAAGTGTGTATATGACGATTAAACACACCTTAACTCGTATATCTTTGTGAATCTTCCAATATGAGCAACTCTTCCCGGAAGAACACAAAATAATTCGAATCTTTTAAGCTTTATTATCGAGCTAGGAGCTTGTAAATCACTGTTATGGGCAACAATTACATCTATGTTTAAACATGTTATAAACAAAGACGAAACACAAGATTAACCAACTAATAAGCTCAAAATAAGCTTTGAGCCGTGGGCTTATTTTCTTTAAAAATAAGGACAAATTTAAGCTTAATCAACCATAAGAATCAATCACGAATCCAACTAGGCTCTAATACCAATTGTAGGATCGTTTAATTCATAACCCGGATGATGTTCTTGTGATTGGCTGTTTTTCTTGAGAGAGAAACACACTTGAGATATCGATTTTAGAGAGAGAGGTTGTATGTGTTTAAAAGTGAAAATTGAATTGACTCGCTTGCCTCTTCCAAAGTTGAAGAGGCCCTTATATAGTTTTTACCAAAATAACGGAGTATTAGTACCCGGCTTTAAAACACCAAATAGACATACGATTAACTATTAAATAACTACGTACTATTAGAAAAATAAAATACGGGGTGCCGAGAGTCTTTGATTAATCATATCTAACAATCTCCCCCTAAGGGAGGGTCACCCTTGAAAACACTAGGATTTTTACTATATCTAACATTTTGGTTTTTAGGATTTTTCACTCCTCTTACCAATTTTACAAAATAAAAACTGTCCAAATTTAGTCTGAGTTGGGCTTTAGATTAAGCATTTTGATTTTTGAATGCGTTTTCAAAACTCATTTTTTTTTTTGGATTTTATAGTTAGGTATATAAGCTTATTTTGCTTTTTTACCTTTTAGACTTAATGTTCCATTTAAGCCTTTCGAATTTAAGCTCAAAAAGTTGAGGTTTAGCCTGATTATTTACAAAAACATGCCATATATGCTTATCTTTATTTTGAGCTTTTATGCTAATCTTATTAGCTCATTTATATGTTAACTTGCTTATTTAGGATGGCTTTAGAAGCTTTTTAGCTTATTTGGTATAAGCAAATATCAAAACAGTTAGTGTCCTTAGTGTTTTAAGCAAAATCTTAAGTTCTGTCAGCTTATAGGCTTATTTCTGGGCTTATTTAAGCTTTTCATAAAAGGTTGTAGTTAAGAAAAATGCTTATTTTTATGTCCTTATTAAGTTTGTGCAAAAAGATTTAAAAAAAATATATATATGGCAAAAAAAAGGGGTGAGGCCAGGACTCGAACCTGCGACCTCCCCTTTATACACACACACGCCTTACCACTGCACCAGACCAGGGCAATCTGAAAGTATTTGCCCTGGTTGGTACTTAAGGGTGTTTTAGGTTCTTGTATACATAAGCTATTTGAAGCTTATTCAGGCTTTTTGGGGGCTTATTGGTTGAGCTTAATTTCTGGTTTCATTTTTATAAAATTCTACTCATCTTTTAGGACTTTTTGTGATTTTTAGGATTAATTTTCATATTTTAAGCATTTATTTAGTATTAAAATCTTAGAAAATTCATAATAAATACAAAAATTATCAAAAAATATAATTCTTTTTTACAAAATTTTCTTTTTATGTTTTCTAGGTTTACAAATAAAAATTTAGGTGTGGGGCTTAATTTTGACGTAGTTAGTTTTTAGACGCGTTTTTAGGTTCCCGTTTAATGTTTTTAATTTCGTAGATGCTTACGTTTTTAATTTAGAATGCCTATTAATTGCTTTTCCCCGTAGTGTTAGAAATCAAATCCAAAATTTGTATTATTCAAGCATAAATCCCAAACCAAAACTTGATTCTCAATTCACGCCTCATCGGGACACGACCCGGGAAGGTTTTCTTGGATTTTACTCTGGATAAAAGTAATCTCTTCAAAGCCTTACGAAATACTTCTCTCTACTATTATTGATATTATCCTTATTATATATTTATATATTATATATTTATTATATATATTATTTATATATACTAAAAGGACCAAGTCAATTTTTGGCGCCGCTGCCGGGGAGGTTGTGTTACAATTATCGAATTGAAGTTTGTTGTGCCTTGAAGACCCTTCCTCGTGAAGTTATCATTTGCGTTTGTGAATATTTTCTTCTTGTTATTATAAAAATATAAAATACAAAAATATTTTATTTTCTCGATTTTTGTGAATATATTATCAAATAATCACAAATATTTTTCCTAAAGTATTTAAAAACAACAAAAGATTTAAAACTTGTATTTGTGTCACTTGTGAAGTACGGCTCACCTTTAAGAGATTAACAAACTATAAGAGGAGTATAAGGAGGGTTGTTTCGAGGAACTACGACCCGAAAGGAGAAGGTTTTTAATAGCTTCGCGCTTCCCCGCTCCTCCGCTCCTTTGTACATTTTTCTTTTAGAGAGCTACCGTGAAGCAAGTTGATTATTGGTTTAAGTTATTCGGTCTCGTCTTGTCCTTTAATAAAATATGTTGTTTAAAAAAACTCGAAAAAAAATAATCTCCTTTAACCTCTATGCCATTTAATTCTTCTTCTTACCCCTCTAATTTGGTTTAATTCTTTATCCCTCTTTAAATCTATCATCATGTATGGATTTAAAGAATGTTCGTCTTGTGGAAGTTTGTACACTAAAGACCATTGTTGTTCAAATGTGAATTCCGTTGATAAAATTGTTCGTGGTCCTAATAAAAAACCCAGCTCGTCTCAACAATCCCTTCCAAAGTGTCTTTATTGTGGAGACCCGGTTGAGGGTCTATGTTGTCGACCTTATGCTCTTTTACGGAAGTATTTGAATGAAGTTTATTATAATAATTGTGATGAAAATAAATCTTTAAAAGATCTTCAACAAACCCAAACTCACTCTTCAGAGTCATCCAATGGCAATACTAACGTTGTTAATGCACCTCAAGAGCCATTCGTCTTCAATCAGGACCCCAGTGAAAATTCTTCACAAAGTCCTCCACATATTGACCACCATTGTTGTTACGGGTGTGGTGATTCATCTAGCGGTATCTTTTTTCAACGATGTACTTGTGAGTCTTGTGGGAACAGTGCTCATTATGGCTATAATTGTCCACCGCAAGTTCCGATTATCTCTAATCCGGAACCGTGCTACCATCAAGACTTTGATGAGCTCCCACAAACTTTTCCAAGCTTCCAACAACAATATCTTTGTTGTAAAAATTGCAGGGGCCCTCATGAGACCTTCCAATGTCAACCATTGAATGAAAATTATTATGAACCAAATTTTTGCTATAATTCTAATTCTTTTGGTTTTGACCAATTTCAACCCTCGCAATTTATCATTGATCATATTGATTCAATGAATGATATTAAAGCTCATAGAGACTTTCAAAAATCCAAGTGATCGGAGATTCCTATGAAGTATGCATTCGCGAGAGCGTTTCACACTTGGTTACAACAACTGGGGGGGGGGGGGGGGGGGGGGGTGGGGGGGGGGGGGGGGGGGGGGGGGGGGGGGACAGAACAAGTGGTTAATCTTGATACTTATACTCCCGAGCCTTCGCAATGTCGAAAGATTCCCATTTGCTATGATGATGATGATGACGAGGTTTATACTATTGCAATCACACCTGACTTACCGATTACGAACTCTCTCATAATGGAGGATGAGCATCTTGATACTATTCCGGCAACGGAATCGGACGAATTAATAAAGTCTAGTGTCGAGAACCTTGTCCAAATCCCAAGTGAGTCCGAGGGTATTCCCGACAAAATGTGTAATGTGTCTTTTCGTGATAATTCTCCGCCTCTTGACATTTCAAAAGATAAATTTGAGGGTTTCTTCGATTCTAACGATGATTCTACTTCGATTGATGACGATTCTTTCTCTATTGACGACATCGATTATGTTGAGGCATCACCTCCCGATTCTGAGCTCGTCAGCTTAGAGGAGGTGAAGGATTTTCACACGGAAGATGGAGAGATTGAGGACGATATTCTTCGTGAAAAATTATCAAAAATCAATCTTCTCATTGCTAAGATCGAAGCAATTAATTCTAATCCACCTCCATCTTCCGATTTTGTGACCAAGTCTCCCTCCACATTTCTTAACTTTTTCTTGGAGGAGACTAACACCTTTTATAATTCTTTACCTGAATCTGAAACTTTTTTCTTTAATCTGGAAGAGATTAGTAGTGGCAGTACCACTACTCGTTCTGATTATTCTCTTCTGGATTATGAAGCTTTCTACGATCATATTGAAGAGAAGAGTAGTGGCAGAACCACTACTCATGCCGATTTTTCTCAATATGATTCCTTCATCTTTGATCTTTCGATCAATCTGTTTCCTCTGCCAATAGGAGTAACTTTTATCATTAGGAGTTCGCCGATGAACTCGCTCACATCATATCTCCACCGGAGTATGATTTTTTCTCAGAATACCTCGAGGCAATCCCCCGATGAAAACTTCCATCATTTTCTCAGAATCTGGCACCATAGTGGGACACAAGGTTGCTGGTATGT
>BQNB010199409.1:0-11063 GCA_026074375.1 Tanacetum coccineum
ATATATATCCATAATGATGGAATAGATACATATGATTGCTCATTCCTTAACTCAAACAAGCTAAAGGCATCAATTATCTTAGGTACCAACGATAGATACCTGAGTATTTTTAAGGCTTATATTTCTCATAATTTAGTGGACTGGGTTGTGCTAGCTATAATGTCAATCCGGTTGGATTTGCCTTACTAAAAGCATTTTTTTAAAAGCATATATGTATTAAGATTTTTTTGGGTAGGGCAAACATGGAGGGATATGATTAATTTTTCCTATTTGGTTCCCCTCCACACTTAAGTTGAACATTGCCCTCAATGTGATAACTAATAATAGATATAAAATAGGGAAAATTAAGGGAAAACGGTACTTTCCAGGGCATAGAAAAATGTATAGCTGCGAGAGAGCTATCCTTGAGCATACTTTATAATTTTCTAAATCTTTAAGCTATATTGCCTGCATAAAAATAAACACACAAAAAGAAAATATTTTTGTTGTTTTTTTAGAAAATAAATAAAGGATATGAATGGAAGAATGGAGGAGGGACTCCTCCACACTTAAGTGAAGCACGGGTTTCCTCCCGAGAAGCGTTTAATTTTTAAGAGAGTCATTAGCTAGTCTCGAACTTGGTATTCTTTGGGAAAGAAGGAAGTTAGTGCTTCCTTTTGGTCATTATAATCTTCTTCTTCATGATATAGTTTGAGTTGTTGGCCATTAACAATGAATGTTTTTCCATCTTTTCCATATAGTTCAACATATTTGGACGGATATTGGTGTTTCACTACATATGGTCCTAGCCAGCGTGATCTGAGTTTTGGCTGTTTGAATTTGTACTTTGAGTGAAAGAGCAAAACCTTATTTCCGTGTTTGAATTCTTTTCTCATTCTTAGTTTTCTATCGTGCCAGACTTTGGTTCTTGCTTTGTATAGATGAGAGTTTTCATAGGCTTGGTGTCTAAGTTCGTCGAGTTTGTATAACTGAAACATTCTTTTCTCACCAGTAGCGATGAGATCAGGATTGCAATTCTTCAAGGCCTAGTATGCACGGTGTTCAATTTTAAATGGTAAATGGCAGTTTTTTCCATATATTAGTTTGTAGGATGTGGTACCGATAAGTGTTTTGTAAGCAGTGCGAAAAGCCCACATATCATCATCAAGTTTTCTTGACCAAATAGCATGATTATCTTTAACAGTCTTTTTAATAATTCTTTTAAGTGCTCTGTTTATGTTTTCAACTTGACCACTAGTTTGAGGGTGATATGATGTTGAGAAACGGTGGTTAACTCCATACCTTTTCATTGTCTTTTCCATTATTTTGTTGCATAAGTGACTACCTCGGTCGCTGATTAGAGCTTTGGGCATTCCGAAATGGCAGAATAGTTTCTTCAGGAAAGTGATAACCACTCGGGCATCATTGGTTGGTAAAGCTTGAGCTTCAGCCCATTTAGATACGTAATCATCAACGACAAGAATGTATTCAAACTTATGCAATTTTGGTAATGGTCCCATAAAATTGATACCCCATACATCAAAAATTTCACATACTTGAATGTTGGTTAAGGGCATCTCATCATGTTTTGATATATCTCCCGTCTTTTGGAATGCTTCGCAAAGGCGAACTAGAGTATAAGCTTCTTTTATGATTGTAGGCCAGTAAAATCCTAAATCTAGGACCTTTTTAGCAGTTACATTTGGTCCATAATGTCCACCAGTAGGTCCGTGGTGACATTGGTCTAAAATGGTTTGGGTTTCTGGTCCAGATATACAGCATCTAATTATACCATCATAACATACTTTGAAGAGGTAGGGTTCCTTCCAGAAGTAGTGTTTGAGGTCAGAGAAGAATTTGTTCTTTTGTTGGTACGTCATTCCTTTTGGTATAATATCAGCTACCAAGTAGTTTGCAAAGTCTGCGAACCGTGGTTCATCTCTGGTGTTAATTTCCATAAGGGTTTCTCCAGGAAAGTTATCATCCACTTCACTGTCATCACTTATTTCTTCATTAACAATTCGAGACAAGTGGTCGGCAGCGACATTTTTTGTACCTTTTCTATCCTTGATTTTTATGTCAAATTCTTGTAAGAGTAGTATCCAACGAATAAGGCGTGGTTTTGAGTCTTGTTTTTTAAACAGATGTTTAAGAGCTGAGTGATCAGTGTGATTAATAGTTTTAGACAGAATAAGATAGAATCTAAATTTGTCAAATGCAAAAACTATAGCCATAATTTCATTTTCGGTCATGGTGTATTTTTGTTGAGCTGGATTAAGAGTTTTGCTTGCGAAACAGATCGGGTGAAAGTTTTTAACATCTTTTTAACCTAAGACAGCTCTAACTGCGAAATCACTTGCATCACACATAAGTTCAAACGGAAGATTCTAGTTTGGGTTTACGATCACATGAGCACATGTGAGTTTCTCTTTTAATAATTCGAATGCTTTTTGACATTCATCATCGAATTCAAATGGAGTATATTTTTCAAGCAGCTTAGTTAGAGGTCGGGCAATTTTTGATAAATATTTAATGAAACGTCAGTAAAAACCAGCATGTCCAAGAAAGCTTCTAATACCTTTGATATTAGTAGGGGGTGGAAGTTTTGAGATTACGTTAATTTTTGCTTTGTCGACTTCAAGTCCTGCGCCAGACACCTTGTGTCCAAGAACAATTCATTCTTTGACCATGAAGTGACATTTTTTCCCATTAAGGACAAGATGAGCATCTTTACAATGCTGAAGCATTTTATCAAGGTTGTTTAGGCATTTGTCAAAAGAGTCTCTAAAGAATGAGAAATCATTCATGAATACTTCGACGGATTCTTCGATCATGTCATCAAAGATTGCTAACATATCCCTTTAGAATGTAGCTGGGGCATTGCATAGCCCGAAAGGCATTCGCCTATAAGCGTATCTTCTGAAGGGACATGTGAATGTTGTTTTTTATTGGTCCATAGGATCGATAGGAATTTGAAAATATCTAGAAAAACCATCGAGGAAACATAAATATTTATTTCCCGTGAGTCTTTCTAACATTTGATCCATAAACGGCAAAGGAAAGTGATCTTTTGCGGTTGCTTCATTGAGTTTACGATAATCGATGCATACTCGCCAACCCGTAACGGTTCTTGTTGGAACAAGTTCATCATTTTCGTTGGTGACAACTGTAATACTACCTTTCTTTGGTACACAGTGAATAGGACTAACCATGGCTATTGGCAACTGGATAAATAATACCGGTATCTAAGAGTTTCACAACTTCTTTTTTAACAACTTCTTGCATGTTTGAATTTAACCTTCTTTGTTTTTGGACAATTGGTTTCTTGTCATCCAGGATTTGTATCTTGTACTTACAGAACGATGGACAGATACCAGGAATGTCTGTCGTTTTGCAGGCAAAGGCTTCTTTATGTTTTTTTAAGGATGGATACAAGTTTGCTTTTGTTTTGAGTAGAGAGTTTAGATGATATGATTACAGGAAGAAAAGATGGTTCTTCTAGGAATACATATTCCAAATTATCAGGAAGAGGTTTGAGTTCAAGATCCTTAGGAGGTTCTTCGAGAGATGTTTTGATTTTATAATCAGTGTTGATGGTGATTTTCTCGAATGGTGGTTCTTCGGTATCGGATTCAGATTCAGAATCTTCATCAGCATTCATTGCCATGAATTCATCAAATTCAGAAAAGATTTCTTCTTCGAGAAGGGTTCCTTCGATGGAATGGAGGATTTTACTTCCATCGTCTAAAAGAGCGTCGAAATCTTCTTCTAAGATTTCATCGATGACATCGATACTAAAACATGTATCATCGTTAGAGTAAGAGTGTTTCATTGCAGAGTTGATATTAAAGATCATACGTTCAGTTCCAACTCCAAGATTGAGTTGTTTCTGTTTAACTCGAATAACTGCATCAGCAGTGTGAAGAAATGGTCATCCCAAGATGAGGGGAACTTTGCTATCTTCTTCCATTTCAAGAAAAATGAAATCAGCAGGAAAGGTGAATTTACCAACTTCAATGAGCATATTTTCAGCTATTCCAACAGGGTATTGGAACGATCTGTCGGCTAATCTTACGCTCATTTTAGTAGGTTTAAGAGTTTCGAGAGATAGTTTTGCATATAAGGAATATGGCATAAGGTTAATGCTGGCACCATGGTCGGCCAAAGCATTACATGAGAAAGTTTTAAAATTGCATGGAATAAGAAAACTTTTGGGGTCTCTGAGTTTTGGTAGAACTTTATTTTGGATCATTGCTGAACTTTCATCGCTTAGGAAAGTGGCAGAAATTTGTTTGATTTTATGTTTGTTGCTTATGAGTTCTTTGAGAAATTTTCCATAGTTAGGCATTCCAGCTAAGATGTCGACAAGAGGTACGTTGATTCGGACGACTAGGATCATGTCAAGGAATTTTCCGTATTGGGCCTCCATTTTTTCTTTTCTAAGGCTTTGAGGATATGGGATCTTTAGTTTGTATGGTTTGGG
The DNA here is from genome assembly GCA_026074375.1 of Tanacetum coccineum. Taxonomy (NCBI): domain Eukaryota; kingdom Viridiplantae; phylum Streptophyta; class Magnoliopsida; order Asterales; family Asteraceae; genus Tanacetum; species Tanacetum coccineum. The sequence goes on from BQNB010199409.1 coordinate 4,463, forward strand.
TAACGGTCTTTCTTTGACTGGTTTTGTGGGTTGGGTTTTTGGTTGTGGTGTAGGTTCATCGTCTTCATCATCGCTATCGAAGTTGATAGGGTTTTTAGAATTATTTTGTTAATCATTCAGGTTATCTGATGGATCATAGGATTTACTACTTCTTGTGAATATGGCATTCACATGCTCATTACGAGATTGCGGTGGTTGGTAAGCTTTAGAATTGTTACCTCGTGGGTTTGGTTGAGTGTTGCTTGGAAGAGATCCAGAAGGTCGACCAGATTGCTTGTCAGCGAGCCTGTCGAACTTAGTTTCGAGGTTTTGGATTGAAGCTTGATGATTTTTGGCTACTGTTTCGAGTTGAGTTTTGAGGTCCATGAATGTTTCTTTAACAAAAGCGTTGGTTGATTGTTGAGATTACATGAAATAGTTGAATTGTTTTTGAAGATCATCGGATTTGTCATCGGTGTTGGATCGGTAGTAATCTCGGTTGTAATCATTCTGTCCGCTTGAACGCCAATTATCGCGATTTAAGTCTCGATCGCGGTAATCATTGTAAAAACGAGTCTTACGGAAAGTTTGCATGAATTTAGCTTCTTCTTCACGGGACATGGTATGTCATCATCGTCATGGTCGGGCGTTGGTTTTTTAGCACGAGATTGGAGTTCTTTGTACTGAGCATCCATTTTTATGGTCATGGCATCCATTCGGGCCATAATTTTATCAGTATCGGAATTACTACTACCTTCATCGGCGAAAGCAATAGTTTTCTTAAGAGATGATTTGGTTTTTTGATTTTTAGCCCAGTCGAGCTTCAGTAAGACTTTATCTTCGAGAAGCTGATAAGCTTGATTTGGTGTTTTATAGAGGAAAATACTACCAGCTGCGGCATTTAGAACTTCTTGGGTTATTTCGTTTAGACCATGATAAAAGATTTTGATAATATTGCCTTTGGACAGATTATGACCATGCAGTTTTGGAGCATTTCCTTTATACGAAGCCAAGCAACGGTTAGAGATTCATTTTCATGTTGAGAGAAAGCACGTGTTTCTCTGAGGAGCCAGTCAAAAAGAGCTGGGGGAAAGAATCGGCTAATGAAAGTGGTTAGAAGTTCATCCCACATTTCGATAGTTCCTTTATTGAGTTCGTCCAGCCATGTTTTTGCTTCTCCAGTGAGTTATAGGGGAAACATCATCAGGCGGACAACTTCATTTTTGGTATCTCTGTATTTAAACATATCGCAGATTCCGAGGAATTCATGAATGTGTTTATGAGGATCGGTTTTGGTTCTACCATCAAATTGGTTTCCTTTGACAAGGGTCAAGTGGTTACCTTTAATGGCAAATTCGTTTGCGGTTTCGGGAATAGTGATTGCAGAACCGAGAGTTAGAGCGACAACACGGTCGGCAGCCCACATAGGTTCATCATCCATTGGATCGTAATTTCGAAGAATATCAAGAAAGTGACAGAAGTAATTGATGTTGAGAATTGACGGATAGATAATTCTCGGGTGTTGAGGTGGATTGTTTCTTTGACAGAAGTAATTAGAAGCACGTGTATGCATCCAAAGGAGAAATTGTTTGGTTCAGTTTGCCAGAAAACTATAAGGCGATTTTTTAAAAAAGAGGGGAAGTTAAAGTAATTTTCCAGAGTTGATTACAGAAAAGCATAAAAATCCCCGACAGCGGCACCAAAAACTTTGATGTGTTTCAAAAGCTTTAAATTTATAATGACTAAAAATATCAATTTTTATTATAGGGAAACACACGGGTAAAAGTATAACCCACGTATGTAGTATAATCTTTTTAGGTAAGACCGGGTCGTCCATAGGGATTTGAGTAGTGTTCATATAATCAGAAAGAAAATTAGCCTTAAACAGTTTTTGAAAATAACTTTTGTTTTACCAGTGATAATAAAGATGATTACTCGGATAGTTGAAAATAATTCATAAGTGTTGGAAATGATTAAGACCTCGAAAATGGAACCTTTAACTTATAAAAAGGATTTCTCGTCATAAAACATTTTCACAAATTAACTTGATTAACCCAAGACTTATATTTAGTTAACTAGACCAAATGTGTCACTCAAATAATCTAGCTGCTAATATATCAAAGCTTATATTGTTTATTAGTTTACAAAAGTAGATTTCTCAACACAGACGTTAAAGACCATAGATAAATCATTAAAACCACATAGATCATAACGGGTCTTTCGACCTATACAGATATGATTAAAGAGATAATGATCATACCAAACACTTATTCATTATTATAACATCACCGAGTAGTCATGAGAGATTTAGCCTCTCATGGCTAAGGAGTTCATAACATGAGTTGATTCGATTACAAACTTCATTCTTTTACTAAACTAGTATGATGTTCTTCGTCGTTCTTGGTGATTTGATCTTGATTATTCAAGAGATATGGTGTTTATTCTTGGAGAATGGTTAGATGAGGGAATTGATACATAGTTGTTGTATGAGATGGATTGAAATGTGTGAATTTTGGCTCTATTTATAGGCTGATTTCAGGGTGGAAGTGCGGCGCACAAGGTAAAATGTGTGGCGTACTTGGTGATTAAATGCGAGGGAATTAAATGTTTATTGGAGAAGTGCGACGCAAAAAGGAATTTATGCGGCGTACTTAGGGTATTAATGCAGTAGTATTTATGTCTTCATTTATTCTTCAACGTCAGATGGGAAGTGCGGCGCACAAAATACTTTGTGCGGTGTACTTATGGAGTTAATGTTGAGTTTGACTAAGTTTTTTAATTCTCTTGACTTGAGGATAAGTGTGGTGCACAATTGGTAAGTGCGGCGCACATTTGCACTTTTAGGCTTGATTCTTTATCTTTTCTTGTATGTTGTGTTTCTTAGCGTATAAGTACTCGATCTTTGTTGTTTGAGCTCGGGATATCTTCAAGTGAACCTGCAAATATTTTATGCTATTATGTATTGAAAGTTCACGAGAAATAATTAAATATATACAAATAGCGCCACCGAAAACATGTATAATGTGGGCGTTATCAGAATGATAACATATACACGTGGAGATGATTTGGCATTTTAGGTGTGACATGTCATTGACATTAAATAAAATGCTTTATGTCATCATTCATGTCTTTTTATTACATACAATGAGGTTTTCAACCCGCGCTCTGCTACGGAGCGCGGGTTTTACATTATCAATACATATGATCTTAAATAAGTGTCTGTTGCATTGTACTACACATATATAACACTTGTATAAATCTGCATTGTAGGGATATTAAACATACATGGTTCAAGAACAATCTTGCAATCCTATTTGTAAAGTTTAAAACAACAAATTTTTTGAGTCAACCTATTAGATTTTGTTACGCGTATATGATATACAAAAGATTAGTTGTCCTAGTAGAAACATATGGCTTTAAACTTTAACTCATCAACGCTTCATGTCCTCTTAGCCATTTTTGTCCCAGTAAGTCCCGCTCCAACTGCTGCATCAATTTAAACTTTAGCCACCAGGCTTAACTGTATTCGAGGGTGCCCATCTAAAATCAAAAAGGTAAAAAATATATTTCTATACTTATGCAGAATCTTGTTTCCACAAATTATCACTTACTATTATATCAGACAACTTATATATATCATTAACTCCATGCTTGGAAACTATACACAATCATATAGCCCCTTGATAAAAATTCAAACTCTACACTGAAATAAGAGGTAGTATCTTTATAAGGATTCAAACTATTAAACACCTAATTTTTTAGTGTCGAAGTATGAGGATGGTGTTTGCACCATGTACCCATTTGTTACATCAGATAGCATACGCAAAAACCCTCCTCAAACCCCTATTTTGTACAGCAAATAACATATTTAAAAGCCCTATATGCAAAGGCACGAAAGCTTTACCGAACACACCATTTATGAAACCATGTAGCATACGTAAAATCCCCCATTTATGATAGTGAAATCAGGTCCTGAAACCCCTACTTTGGGCATCAAATAGCATGTTCAAACGCCCTACTTGCGAGACCAAAAAAGCTTTACCAAACTACCCTTTATGATAGCAAAATCAGTCCCTTAAACCCATGTGCCTTATTATTTATGCAGTTTGGGATTACTAATTGCTTCTACTTATGCTTCTCTTCAGGTGTACGTAATGTCTCAAGGGAATGGCCAAAACAGATAACAACTCCAATCACATAAAGCAAGACTGATCAAATCAAACCTGGTGGACAACCGTAGCACTTATAAAGCAAGACTGAAGCTAGAGATCATAGCAGCTATCACCGTACCACCAACCGCCAAAGTCCATAGAATGATCGCCACCGTCTATTCTTGCTGCTCTCTCACACATTCCTGCAAAAACTGATTACAAAAAAAACTTCTTATTACGTACCGTTGATTACATGGTTGGTGTGGTTCGGTGAAGATTACATACTTGGTCTGTCATACTAAATGCATCAAAATTTAACGGTACGTACTGTTTGCCAAAAATTGCTTGAGAATTTAACACGTCTATATGGAGGTAATACCTTTTCACCCGGTATAGCTATTTTCATGTTGATCATGATGAACGTGTTATGAACCTGTTGCATCTAAACTAAACCAATATCTCTACAATTATCATTTCCTCCATATAAATCAATTAACTGAGTAAATTTGTTATTAAAAAAAGGTAGTTACTTCTGATATGCCATTGTACACAACGTGTACCCCCCTTGGTTCGTAGCATTTCAAGCCTACTCTGTGACTGTTGAATGTGTAAAAGTTTGATACGGCCATTGTGATGCACCTATGTATATTCTTACCGAGCCACGAACCCATATCCAAAATCACTCCCCTACAGAGATGTCCTCGTAGGCTGAATTCATTTGCGTGTTTGAATGCATCTGAAAGCAAAACAACATTAACATATAAATTGTGATGACCCTTCTATTCCTGCTACTGATATACATTACTGAATGGGTAAAAAAGTTGTTTTATTCTTCTTTTTTACAGTAATCGCTTATACCCCTTTAAATCAGTTACAACTACATGCATTGATCTTCGTTGGTTAACAGCAAAAAAAATTCAAATTATTATCTGTAAAAAACCTAGCAGTGTTGTATCCTCAATTTATGTATAGTTTTTTGTCTTATAAGAGATGTATCTGTTTATTGTTTTATTTTGGGCAAAACTTGCATCCAAGGTTGGTGTTTGAAGGCCACTTAAAGCACTAGTTAACCATTCACATGCATACATGCTTTAAGATTTTGAAGCATGTGAGCCTCATCAAAGAAGCCGCCTATTAGGCATGTCGCATATTGGAAAAGAAACATTAGTGAATATTTGAATTATAAAATTATCACATATTACATTAGTAATTGAGTTAAAAAATTATTACAGGAAACATTAGTCCTTGTTAGATGATCTGTGCACTAAAAAGTTTCTACCAAACACAATCTTCATGAAACTTTCATAATTGGTTGACACCATGCCCATAAAAATATCCCTAATTACAGCCATTTATGCAATATATACAAACCCCTTTTCGCAAAGACTTTCTTAGTTGTTTCAGCTTGTTCAAGTTTATTCAGATTCTAACACACTCTTCAAGTTATAACCCAAACTTCAGGATATAAAGTAGCGCTAACAATTTATAAAAATGTACCTCTATGCCTTGTTTGTTGACTTCTTTGAGCCCCTCTTTTGTAGCAGATGCACGTCACAAAACTTGGTCATAAAAATGAAAGAACATGCACTGTATTCTTAAACACTAATGCGTTATATGAAAAGTAACTAACCATATATCGAGTTTGATGTGTCTCGCTACTACTAGTTTTAAATTTATAACACAAATTACCAGATAAAGCTAAGAACAAACGGGCAAGTATGACCTTCCGTATGTGGCTAGTTTTAGATGGCAAGTCGAGGTCGTTCACTAGGATTTGGGTGTTTTTGGTTGTGAAGAACCTATATAACAATAAGCTATATAAAAAAGGTAAAAAGGATGTCATAAGCCAAGGTACCATATAAGCAACAATTAACACGAAAATGATGCTTATGTGAATTCAATAAGTACAAGACAATACTTGTTTGGATTAGTTCATAATACTTGGATTGTTCATATGAAGATGGTTTTGACAAATCGATTATAAGTTAAGAATATGATGATGACAAATTCCAAATCAAACAACTCACGATTATGTTTATTTAACAAATTCGATTTGCGGTTTGTTTCACGAATTCATTAACAATCACACACAAGTTCTTTTTGTATAATCAAGTTATTTATGAAATGGTCAATACATAAAACAACCATTCATAGACAAATGATTATAACTAGTTTAATGATGAAAACCCTTTTGACATATGAAATTACCAACAACTAACCAAGCATGATAAGCAATTGTTACATAACTCAAGCACCAATAGATCTCAAACATAACATGAAATTAATCAAAACCATAATCAAAGATAAACAATCCTCATATGATAAACATCATCCAAACAAGTGTATAAAGTAACTAATCTATAAAGTATAAATGTACATGTATTCCAAACTCTCGGAAGCATCATTGATGTGTACGCACATACAGTCGATAAGTTCTTGTCTTAAGCAAACATCTTGAAAAGCTATGAATG
>BQNB010199411.1:0-11063 GCA_026074375.1 Tanacetum coccineum
CCTATGCCTCAGAAGGAACAGTATAGGTGTCTGGGTTCGGACATACATCCTAGAAGTAGTACGGTGTAAAGGTGGTGGTGGTGGTGTAGTCGCAGACTCATCGTTATCGAATGCCTCTGTATCCTCAGCTCAGGGTACAGGGTCATCAATAGGTACATCAGAAGAGTCGGCCAGAGCTAGGTGCTCCTCCTCCTCCTCATCCTCCTCATCCTCATCAACATCATCATCATCATCATCATCATCATCGTCATCATCGAATGACTCATCATCATCATCGTCTCCTCCATCGACAAGATAGTCGGCAGGATCCTCCTCTAAATCCTCCTCCGGATCAGAGTCAACATCATAGCCCGGTGATAGGGTTGTAGGTGAAGCATCATCTGGTAGAGGCTGATCCTCCATAGGTGCCTCAGCATCAGATGGCACTAAGTACTCCGGGTACTCAGGCTCAGGTACATAGACTGGAGAAAGCGGTGCCTGCTCTGGCTCCTCAGGGCCAGGCACATAGTCTGGAGAAGGTGGGTGCTCAGGACCCGTCACGTAATTTGGAGATGGTGGTGCCTGTCCTGGAGCCAGAAGAGTGGCCTCCACATATGGGTATACTGGGTGCATGGGTAGTCCGTCGTATCCGTAGAAAACAACTCCGAGAGAACCTGCATCTGATGGCTCCTGGTAATCACTACATATCGATGTGTAGGTAACTGTAGATGACGACATGACTGCTGAAATAATAAAATAAACTTATATAAGTATATTATATAAGACCAGTATAGTATATACGTGATATAATATAAATACGCATATAGATCATGAAAGCATCTAGTCTAACCAACTAATGCAACTCAATAGTGTATGTATGTCCCGTGAAAAACATTTGTATGATGTAATGTTTGAAAACGGTTATAGTCTAAGTAAAAACATTTGACCTGGTTCTCTATAACCTTGGCTTTAGATACCAATCTGTAACACCCCCAAATAGGGTCACAACGAAATATGGGGTATGAGAGTGTTACATCATAGATCAATAGCATAAGATATGAGAACGACCTCTATATGAGTCGTTTAAAAATGATACATTAGATTTAATAAACTTGTTTGTTACATAAGCCCGTAGCTTAACTTGTTCATCCTTACAAATAGGGTCACAAGTTTGTAAATATGGGGTATGAGAGTGTTACATCATAGATCAATAACATAAGATATTTGCGAGAACACCTATATATGAGTCGTTTTAATTTTATTTTTTTTTATTTATAATTTAAAAATGCATAAATATTTTTTTAATTTAAAAAATGTGTAAGATATTACATTGGATTTTTTTAAATTAATAATAAACTTTTTGTTTTGTTTAAATAAGCCCGTATTTATTTAATTTTTTATGTTATTTAGCAAACATTTTCTATTACTTTCTATGTCGAATTGTTTAAGACTTGATCTTCTTAAAATCTTTCGTTTCACTCCTTTATAACAAGCTAGGATAAACAATGATTTTTAATATTCATTTACACAAATTTATCAATTAAATTGTGAATGCACTTCTAAATCTTCATGTAATATGACATCGCTAAAAATGTCAATCTGATACACCAAAATGATACCTCCTTTGTTCTCTCGCACTACTATTAATTCTGACCTGAGAAAGAGGAATAATATACCATGACTTAGTAATATAAATAGATCAAAATAAGCTTGGATGGAAATTCAGATGAGGCTTTAAGTTAATGTTTAAAGTAAGGGTATTCGTCAGAATTTTTCCAAGTGTAAGACATCGTAACACTATGCAATATATCGTTCAGAAAGTAATCTATCTGAATAATGCCACCCTAAGCTCCATGACCTGAAAGCTCTTAACAATCAGTTTATATGTAGTGGCACTAAAATTAATGCCCAACATAATTGTGGCCCGTGTAGCTATGTTCAAACCGAAACTAGGTTCGAATTGTTTCCGACCTATGGTATACTTCGTCGTTGCACTTCTGTAGATGTGTAACTTTCTCTATAGAACTATTTTACTGGTGATGCGACTTAGACTCACCAGAACGGGCGTGATTTGTCATCCCAAATGAGATTATTCTATAACATTTGCCGCTTACATCCAAAGTAATTATACCAGTTCCTACATGTATTCCATGGACATATGTGGGGTTTATAATCTACACTTAGGAAAAACTCCGTAATTTGGTTAAGAAAGTGTGTACTTGTGTCCAAATGTAAAAACAATTGATTGTTTCTCATCCCTAAGAATTGAAAAGAAGAATATGGGATTAAATCATTAAATGATAGTATATAACCAAATGATGGCGAGAGGCTTAACGCTCTTTTAGGCTTCACGGAGATTAGATTTTTTCACTCTCAAGTAGAACCCTAATTGAACTACTTGAAAATTATCTATATCTTAAATAAGTGAAATGTATCGAGGTGAATCTAGAGTGCATACCTGAAAGTTACATTATTATAGGCCGTTCGAATCGCAAGTCTAATGTAGTATTTTTTATAGATAACTACATACATCGAATCAATGTTTATTGATAACAACCACCACCTTAATAATAGACTTTTTGTTTAATTTAAAATGTCGCTAAAATCAATATTATAGAATTGTAATTTGCTATTAGGACATAAGAAGGTATAAAGTTATTTGTACTTGTAAAAATAATATGTCTTATCTTTTGATCCAACAATGCACCTATTTAACGTATATTTTACTTTACTGCATTATACGATTTTTATTCGATTATATACTATGTACCTAACTTAATATAAATAGTTTTAAATTTATTATGAGAAAACAAATGTATAAATATAAGAAATTGTGTCAGTGGTGTTACTCAATACCTTCGTATCTTTTGTCTATTTATACACCTGTTTTCATAACGCTTCTCTTTTATGTCCACTTCGTTTCGTTATTTAAAAATCTTATCAAAAATATGTACATTTATACTTTTTACTGATACTTATGAACAGCATTAAAACCTTTTACTGTTTTGTCAAATTCTTAATAAAGACTACTTTTATATTTACATTAATTGTTTGTAGAACCTCGTAAAATTTCTTATAACTCTTTCTGTTTTAATTTCGTTACTCGCTTGTTCCCTATTTAATATGTATTGGAATATTCACTTACCGACTGAGATCTATACTTATTTAGACATAATAATTGTCTTATGTTTTTAAATATATTTAAACCTGAAGTCAACTCTTATGTACAAATCAACACACCACGTTTAGTAAAATCTATTTGTACTAATCTCTTAATAATTCTTGGCCGACAAAACTCGCATACTCGTTATTATTTTATATTTCCGTTTTTTATTTTTTCATTATTTTTTCGTAGTTTAGTTATTATTATGCTTGGAATTCTCTCCATGACATGTCATCTCACTATTTCACTTATATACTATTATTATTTCACTATATAATATTTTTTATATCAACAACAGTATCTAATCGTAACTATTAATGGTTTGTTGATAAAAATACATAGACTTTCTAAAAACATCATTACTTTGTCCATGCCTATTTTATATTATCTATGCTAAACTAACGATTTTTATTAAATGATATATACCATCTGCACGTATATAGCTGACGGGTTGTTTTCCTTTCTTGATGTTCTTTCATATGATTTTCCATATAGATTCCTTCATATAACTATTTCGTACTTTTTTATATATCAGAAATATGTTTCCTAGATTTAATTAAAATTCTATCCTAAACAGAAGATTTGTCGCAGAAAAACCAGTAGGCTTTTATTATTCTTATATTCATAAAGATCTATGTTTTATAAATTCATCTTCTTGGTCTAATTATGTCTAGAGTCCTCATTTTACATGAATATTATATCATAAGATTACTTTGCTTATTTTGGAGTCCTATAAGTGCTCCATTAATGAATTGTCAATGTATCAAGTTCTCTCATGCTATATTTATGTAATTTACTTTATAATTAAAACCTTCAACAAATTAATTTATAAACTAAACTTATAAATTAACCAAAAATTATATAAATTATTTTTCTGTGTTTGTGTCTATATCACACTTGTCTAACATCATTTAATTATGTCAAAATAGATAGGATTCGAACCATAAACATACCAATTTATATTTATATAAATCATCACAAATAAATGACTTCGTAGTGGTGATTAACATAATAACATAGTATGTTAACATGAATATGAATAAATAATGAGATTAGGGTTTCAAGTAAACCGTAGAGAAGTGTATGAGAATTAAAAAACACAAGATCTAAACCCTAGAAAGCAAACCAAGTTCAGATGAAGCCCTTAACTAGAAAAAACCCTAGTTATCTTTTTGATTACAACCCTTGCAAAATAATACCCAATCTTCCAAACCACCTTGCAACACCTTAGATATGAACCCTAATGAAGCTTGTATACTTGTAAAATCAAAGCTATGAACACCCTAAACACACTATGTTGGCAAGTGGGTTTGGTAAAATAAAACAAGAGAGTAAATTGCTTTGACATGTTTTACTTGCAAATGTAACTTGTGTTGTTCTTTTATGGTACATTCTTTTATACTATTGTATTGATGAACAACTAGGCTTAATACATGGTTCAAGGCTGATATAGGTACAAATTGGTACAAAGTGCCGAAGGTAGGGATGAGATGATTCTTTAGTGGAATCGATAAGTTTTAAACATGTGTGTGTTATTAGAAGTGAATGTTTGAATTTGGGTTGTGGTGTGTTATCAGTAGATCCATAAGTAGATCCGGCCATAGTGGGTTAGTGAGTGGGAAATGATATAATTTTTATGTATTGGGTATAAAAGTAGGTATTTGTTTGAGTATAGATGGGTATTGGTGCTTCCGGGTACGCTTAAATGTATTTTATTGCGAAACATAAACGTTTTACGTAACCAATAAAAATAAAATATGAAAAGTTATAAAGTATTCTCATAATAATTATATAACACTTTCTTGATGTAAAATTTTATTTGTTTGATGTCCGTTTACGTTGAATGTTGATTTTTAGTTTATGCAATTTAACTAAACCATGAAAATTAAAAGTAAACGCGTAAAAGCCTAAAAATAAATAATGGAAACTTTTGAGTCGGGAAATGACCTGAAATAACAGGATGTTTCACCTTTCTCCCCCTCAGGAGGAGCATCATCTTGATGATGATCATCGTGATGTTGCATGCGAAAAACATCTGTATTACAACGACGAATGTTTAGGATTTTTCAAATTTAGCTTTCAAAATTTCCCACAACTCTAGATCAGCAACTTGATCTTAAAGATTCGTCTTCATCTTCAAATACAATTGATGTTGAAGATCAGTAGTTGATGTCATAGCAGTTGACGAACTTGTTGTAGGATACATATTCAGAACAATGTTCTGCATGTGACTTTTAAAGAGTTCTTCAATTATACTGGGTGCATGAGTGGTGAATTCTTGTGAAAATAAGTTAGGTACATTAGTTGGTGCAATCTCTCTATCTCGCGTAATCGCAACATTAACCAGCCTTAGAATTGCCTCTTTGATAAGCTCATTAGTCTTTGCTACGGTAAGCTCTAGAATGAGATTTTTGAGAAGATCAAGAATTTCTCGCATTTTCTCCAAAAAATATTTGTTAGTAACAAATGTAGTCTTTATATGTTTCCTGATTTTGCCACGTCGTCTGCTTATTCCAGCAATGCTTCCTGGAAGAATCTTGGTTTTACTAGAAGTAGGTTTTGAATGATCTTGAGATGTAATGGCAGGTATGGGTGATACAATAGCCATCAATTCCTATGAAATAGTCTTATCCAAGGATAAGTCAGTCCTAGGGGATCTAGGGGGTGAGGGAATTGGTATCTGCATATTCTCTTTCCTATTCTCCAAACTACCCGTCACTTGAGTATTGATCAATGAATGATCAGTATGATCATCATTGTCATCATCATCATTATCATCATCCTTCTTATCATCTTTCTTCTCTTCCTCATCATCATCATCATCAACAATTTTCGGATTCTCCTTATGACTCTCAGGCTCTATCCTAGTACCGAAATCTTCTTCTTTATTAAGGAAAATGGAATCAACAAGCTTACTAGCATAAGATTCTTCATCTTCGCCATTAACCATCTTTTCAAAATCCTCCTCCATCAAATTTTCTTGAACTTTAGCTACATTCTCTTGTGCCTCAGCAACTATAACAGTTTTGTGCTTAGTGAGACTCAGTAGGGTTGCTTCAGCAATTTCATCCCTTTCTCTGTCATCACTAGGAGGTCAAATTAGAGTATTAACCAGTTTCTTTTGCATGATGGTAACTTTAAGAGATTTCCTCGGTGAACTTGTTTCTATAGCAACTTGCTTTCTCTTCTTTTTTAAACAATACCATCAACAACAACAACAACAGGGGTAGGTGTCCTATGGGCGCTAGGTATCTTATTCGTTCCTTGGGTAGATTCAACCGGTTGCGGCTAAATCGTTGGAACGTCTACCCCGACAAACACCTTCTCATACTCCTTATACTCTGGAGTGGCACGGATGTCATCAGTATGAAACTCATTCGAAATTAGCAACCCTCTTACGATCACATTCCTCGTAGCGTACACACTCACCAATGGAATATCATCCTTGATGGAATGATAATCCTCTTCTAGTCTTTGAGGAATGAAGTCAAACTTCTTCATAAGATTAGAAATTATGAGATTTGTGAAGCGAGGGTACTGAATCACATCTTTCTTATGCTAAACGCAGGGAAGAAAGTCCCATCATAAAAGACCGGCATAGTCAACATGAACTCAGTTGACCACTACATGAAGATCTAGAGAATGTTGATCTTTGTCTGATCATGTCCAGATGTCCTTGATGTAAGACAATGATTGAACACCTTAAACATTGTCTGTCCGGGTATATGTGATGATGTGGTAGCATCATCTCTCAGGCTATCTTGCACTGCCGCTAACATCGTTGCTTGTAGAGTAGTGTATGTCGTAGAAGATCTCCCAAGTGACAGATTTCTTGCCTTATTGCTTGTAATAGAATGTACGAAACTGTTCCTTGTTCTTCAGCTGATGGAGTCTTATGCAGGTGTACATTGTCGACATCAGCTGTCTTAATCAGTAGCATTAAATGATATCCAGTTGTGCTGTCAATCTCATATGTGCTCTGCTAGGCTTCAGTTTTGTGCAGCTCTTTCCCTTGGCATTCTTTTATCCAACATCGCGTGTTCTTTAACATGCATTCAGAGTGCCAATTGTCGCGCTTTCATCAAGCTGTAATCAGTATCTTTCTATACCTGTTTTTTCGTTCAGGCTCTGGCTCCGCAGCGCCAGTCTTGTCGCTTTACTCTTTTGGGTCCTTTTAGCTTGATGGTTGTGCTTGGAGAAACTGTTTTGTGTAGATGCATTGTATTGTTGCCTTCCTGGATCTCGGTAAATAGACAATAGTCGTGTTGCCTTTTGGTCTTGTGATGGGCGCATAGCAGTAGTTCATAATAGTTGTAAGAGTGGAGTTGTGTAACGAGCCATAGTGTACAAAACATTATGCATAAGTCGTAGCACACACCGGTCGATAAAATCTCCTTGTAGCCGCGCGTTAGACAGCCACACAACTCATATACACGTTCGATACTTCCCCCCATCGCCACCCCACATCAGACGCCCCCCCCCCCACCCCCCCACACCCCACCACCCCCCACAACCCCTTTGACGAAAAGCCACCCCCCCATCACCCTGCGAGAGTATGAGGCACATTCGAGGTGATCACCCAACACTGACGACAACACAAACACCCCAATCTACACACCCCCCTTACCCCCCCCAACCCCCCCCCCCTCACCACCCCCCCCCCCCCACTCACCCAAGGCACCTCCCTCAAACCCCCCTATCCACCCCTTACCCCCACATCCCCTTCCCGCCCCCACCACTCCCTCCCCCCTTCATCTTGAAGTCCGTCCCATAACAGTGGTTTTTTACTGTCCGGTGCTCGCCTTAATGATGTTGTAGATATCTACAGATTTATAACATCCTGCGTTCTTGTAGTTAGTGCATAGCTCAAAGCCACTTGGATACATATAAGGAATGGCACATAATATTGGACTATCCTTTAGGCTTGGTAAGCATTCCTTAGCACAGTGTTGGTGGTTATGCGAACCTTTGTTGGGGTTTTAGGGGGTAGGGGTTTTGGGGTGCCTGGGGGATGTTGGTGGGCGGGGTCGGGCGGGGGAATGCGGATGGTTGTGGGGTCTGGTGGTTTGTTTTTTTTGGGTGGTTGGTCTAGGGTGTGCCCTATGGTGTTGTTTTTGTAATATGGGGTGTGTCTCATGGGAGGGCGGAAAGGGAGTAGAGCGCGGGGGGGGAGGATGTGGAAAGCGTATTGGAGGAGTGGAAGCTGTGGACGGGATGGGGCAGGTAGATAGGGGAATTGGGGGAGGGGGGGTGATATGGGATGTAGAGGGTGGTAGGTGATCGGCCTGAGAGGGAGTGAGATGGCGGGGTGGAGAAGAGTGGGGGGTTTTTTGTAATTAGGGGATTTTTTTAGGGGGTACAACTGAGGGGGTTTTCTCTAAGGAATAGGGGAGCGGGGTTGTTTGAGTCTGGGGGGGCTGTTAGGGTTGTGAGGTTTTTGATAGGGGTTAGGGTCTTAGGTAGGGAACTTGCTAATAGGGGATGGTATTTTTTTGGCGAGTGTTGTGTGGGGGGTGAGGAGGAGAAGTACACAGGTTGGGTGTTTTGTTTTTTTCGGTAGTTTTTTGGTGTGTTGGGTGGAGGGTTGGGGGGTATATGTGGGGTGGGGGGTTTTCGGGCCGCGTGTGGGGGAGGGGTTTGGGAGGTGAGCGGGTACTTAGCTTAGGGTCGTGGTTACGCAAAGGGGTGTGGAGCTGGATAAATGGGTGGTGATTGATAGGTGGTGCGGGCTTTTTCTTATTTTGTTTTTTAGTGGTTTTACTTTTTTTCTCTTTTTTTTACATTTTTTGTTGCCGTAAGCGTTGAAGTTGCAGCGATGTTCCCTGTGGTTTGGGGGGTAGTTCCACAAGCAAGTGTGAGGTGTCGACGCCTAAGGTTGGTATTGTGGTTGTGGTGTTTTGGTACGACTTAGGTTTGGTGAGTTTATGCTACCGGACGGGAGGTTGTGTTTTCTGCGAGTGATGGCTTTTTTTACTGAGACAAATGATCATAGACTGTTGAATCAAAGTTTCATTCATTTTTAATTAAAAAAATAGATTTCTTTATCTTAAAACACATTTGAATCCCTTTGATGATTTTATTGAATTTGAACATGGACCCCCTCCCCCCTCCCGCCTCCCCCCCCCCCCCCCCCCCCCCCCCCCCCCCCCCCCCCCCCCCCCTCCCCCCCCCCCCCCCCCCCTACCCTATAATCCTTGATTATTGAATGAAAGCTATTATAATCATATTCTTATATACGATAAATGGATGGTCAGTAGATGGCTACCTCATTCTAACAATGGAAAAAGTTATCGGATGCAATCTTCACCATTTGTCCCGTTTATCAATATAGAAATATGAAGTTATAACTGAATTTATCATTGGATTTGTTTAATGCCATTTGTTTAAGAGTATCCGTAGCCCAGAGATTTAGCCCATTAAGAATTATCCGAAACACATTAAGTTTAGCCCATTTGAGATGTTACGAAACCTAGTAAAACCGGCCTAATTTAGTATTTACGAAACCCATCAGTTTGGCCTAATACACTTTACGAAACCGTTTAAGGTTTACAAAACCGTAACTTAACCTTTATACTCAAAAACCACTTTCATATGTATGAACAATGTTAAGAATGATAATCAAAACAATTACGCATGATTAAAATGAATAATTATCATCCTCACATCACTCAAAGACTAGTTATTCATCCGAAAGTCCAAGTTCAAACATACGAAACCGTTATCGATTACGTAACCTTCAGATCCAAGGTCCAAATTGTGTGATTTCAATGATTTAACCACACAAATCATACCACTAAACACTAAACTATGTTTTGCCTAAGTCAATTTATCAAAATCAACACTTGTGATTTTACGAAACCCTAGATCTAATCAGAAACATATTTATCAATTAATTGAAATATAATCAAAGTCAAAGGAATCGAATAGATGTTAAACCCTTACGTCTGAATCACAAAGATGATCGAGAGATGATTTGGATTAAAAGTTCAAAAATACGAAAGCTCAAGAGGTTTTACGAAAGCTAATGGTTGCGTTATGATCGACTGGAGGATGATTGATTAAAGTTCAAATAATACTGATTGGGAAGCTCAAGATGTTACGATGCATAGCTAATTGGTTCGCATCTGAACGAAAAGTAATAAGAAGATACTTTCGCTATGAGAAAATACTTCTTGTTATTTATTGATTACTTTTTTATTTTCCGAAAATGAATTTGACGATTTGCAATTGAGCTCCCTTATTCCTACTTCCTTCATAATATCCGACAGAATCCTTTAATACATTTTTGTCAGAGTCCAAAGGTAAGTCTTCAAAAAACTCCACTTTTTGGAGTTAAATTCTCAATTTGCAGGGTGTATAGTAGACATCAATTTGATGTTATTTTGTGCAGTTTTTAAATCCCGTTATCCCGTTATTTAACAAAAATTTATAACTCCCTATTGAACAAATACCCATTTAAGAATTTCTTAATTTTTAGATAAAAATTTGTTCAAAAGATAGTTATTCGTGCATTTAAAATCTCATTTTTGATTTTTCGATGATGAAGTGATTGAAAAAATTTATAACTCCCCCTCAAATAAATGTCTAGTTTAAGAATTTATCCGATAGATCATTATTTTACAGTTCTTGAACACACTTGAGAAAAATTCTTGATAAAAAAAATTATAACTCCCCCTTGAATAAATATCTAATTAAAGAACTTATTCAAGAGATTGTTATTTTTGTAGTTTTCAGCACACTTGATTTTTCAAAGACGGTGATTTTTGAAAAATGATTTTTTTTTGTGAATGAATGTGATTACAAAACACATATTTTAGCATTGATAAATCATTTTGATGAATGAATAACTCTCTCTCAGTTCATGATACATTTCTTTGCTTTGAAAGAACCACTACGTACGACAGTATCATGAAACTGATTA